>JABLUY010000166.1:0-87291 GCA_013306675.1 Thraustochytrium sp. TN22 | reverse complement strand
CTCATCATGGTCCTGCGCTGCGCTGCGCGAGGCGCGCCTGCTGGCTGGCTGCGCGTTGCTTGATTGCCGACTGCTGGTTGCTCTGCTGCTCTCCGACCGCGCGTGCAGCCCGGTCGGCTGGCGGCACGCGCGGTGTTTGCTCGACTTGCGCGGCACGTGCTCCTACTTTGGCCAAGTGAACGAGTGCGTGGAGATTCACTTGGCCGGGAACAGTAGTAATTCACTGCACCTGGCGCCTGCCGCGGATCATGGCTGACCAAGCGGGAGGCCAGGCGGCGCCTCGGACTCCAACTTGAATGAGTGATCAGACGAGGCCGCGGCGGGCTGACGAGCGAGCAAGCGTCTCGCGGGCACGCACGTCGCAAGCGAGCGCAACGCGGGCTCACCTTGACTCACCTGTGAGTCAGCTGTCGCTCGGGTTTACTTGAGGATGCAAGAGACTCCGCCCATCTTGATCCTGGCCGTCGGCAGCGTCTCAGCCGGCGGCGGCGCAGAAGGCTTGCAGAAAGCGCTCGCGGCGGGAGCGCGCCGCGATCTTCAGGCGCTGCGGTGCTCGCGCCAAGGCCAAGGACGTGGGGATGAAGATGCTGTGAGGTGGAGTTCGCAAAGCCAAGCAAAGCCAAGGGCCAGACGAGGATCGTACGCGAGGCGCGTCTTCGCAGCGCTGAAGCGATTGCAACCGCGCGTCCCCCGCGGAGGACGTGGTGGGGCAGAAGGACGGGGAGCTGGAGCTCGCAACGTCAAGGGCCAATTGTACATGAGCAAAGGCAAATCATCTCAGGGTCGCCAGGCGCGAAGGCGCCGCGAGCGATCTTCGAAGCGCTGGAGGTCGAGGTGGCGCTGCATCTCCTCGAGGACGAGATGCATGCGCTGCTCACAGGGAAGCGGTGGGTCAGGTCGTGGGAGGCGGGCCCAGCGGAGGCGAACGCGGCGCCACCAGCTCTGCAGGCGGAAAGCGACGACGGCGAGGACCTTTTGCAGGCGCGTGAGGTGGGCCCAGGCCGCGACGCGCGTCTGCACCTTGAGCAGCGGCAGCCCGACGTCGCGGCAGACTTCGCGCACGGTGCGGGTCTCGCGCTGCTCGAGGTCCAGACGGTATATGCAGGCGTCGAGGGGCGCCATGCGTCGAGGGCTCGCGGGCGGGCGGGTTCGCGCCGCGAGGGCGGCGGCAAGCTCTTCGTCGACGTCCGCGCTGCCAAAGGCCGTGCCGCAGGCGCCGCAGAGCCGCAATTCGCGTGTCTGAGCGAGGCGTCGCGCGAGCTGCGTGAGGTGGTCGTCGAGCACGCCTGCGTCTGCGGCTCGGCGCGCTGCGCGCCACCCGGCCAGGCGCTCTCGCGCCTCCGACACGGACACGAGCACCGGGAGGTTCTCCAGCTTAAAGTCGAGCCCGCACATGGCGCAGTCGCTCTCCCGCGGCACCAGCGGCTCGAGGCGCGCCGGGAGGCGGTGCCTGGAGGCCGACCTCTTGCGCGCCACGGCAAGCACCGGCGAGGACGAAGACGAGGCGCAGGGTCCTGGCACGTCGCCGGCGCGGCTGGAGAGCGGCTGCCGGCCGGCCAGAGGCGCGCTGCGCGGCCGGGCAAGCCCAGGCGCTGACGGCGCCAGCGCCGGCGGCTCCTCGCGGAGTGCCGCGCGCTGCGCCTCGAGCAGCTGGTCCCAGAAAAGCGCAAAGAGCAGAAAGCCGTGGTAGCTGAGGCCATCCGCCGCGATGAGGTCCACCTGCGCCAGCACGCTGGCCGCCGCGCTGAGCTGGCCCGAGGAGGCGGCGCCCGACAGGAGTGAGCACTTCTCCACGAACTGCTGCGCAGGCCTGCCGAGCTTGAACATGTCCGCGACGCGAGCCGCGGGGAGACGCGCCCGCTGCGACGGGTCGCGGTAGTTTCCTCGCGCGCTGGGCGGCAGCGAGTGCACGAAGCAGGACTGCAGCTGGTCGAGCTGCCATGTGGCGAGCACCGACACGTCGGCTGTCCCAAGCGAGGCGCGCTGCCTGTCGCGGAGGGCCCGGCCGCGCACGTCCTGCAAGGAGTCCAAGGAGGCCAGGTGCGCGCGCAGCTTGTGATGCACCGCGGTCTCGAGCGCCTCGGTCAGCTCCTGCGCGATTGCCTCGTCCTCGTAGCCCATCTTGCACTGCCGGAGCAGCAGGTCCACCTTGCCGGCGCGCGGGGGTGCAGGACCAGCGCCCGTGCGAGGAGAGGCGGCGGGCGAGGAGGCCACCGGCGCGGCCTCCTGTGCCAGCGAGAGCAGCGCACAGACGCGCGCAAAGCGCTCGTCCTGCAGACGGCGCACGCCGCGGGCGCGGAAGCGGAATCGCGCCAGCCGCGCTATGGAGGACGCCTCTCGGGCCGGCGAGCTCGGCTCCACGGTTGCAGGCGCCTGTGCCGCAGGGACGATGCGCGAGAGCGTAGCCGCGGGAGCGGTTCCATGCGTCAGGCCGAGAACGCGCTCGCCGAAGACCTGACACTGCATGAGCTGCAGCCGGTCATGCACCGCCTCGAGCTGGACCCGCAGGAAGCGACCGCGCACACCGCGCGCGCCTTCGCCGTCGCGCTCCGGGAACCACTCCAGGACGCGGCTGGAAAACGCGAAGCGACGATGCGCGCAGGCGTGCTGCACGGCCTGCGACAGGGACATTGACTCTGCGAAGGCGGTGCGCGCCACCAGCACGTGCACGACCTGTGCGCGGACGCGCTGCTCCGCGAGCCACACGCGCACGGATCGCACGTCGCACATGTGCCGCAGGTCGACCTGCCACCACGCATTCGCCTCCTCCTCTGTGCAGGCCGGCGATCCGTAGAGGTCGTCGTCGACTGCGTTGAAGGCGCTGAAGCTGCGGCGCTGCGCAGGCTGCGCAGGCTGCGCAGGCTGCTGGGCCTTTGGCGGGCTCTGCAAGCCCGGCCGCGCGGCCATGTCACGCTCCACGCGCGAGTCCGCGAGGTCGGTCTCTGGCTCGCTGGCACGCGTGCTGCTCTGTGCCGCCGGCCGGCTTCGAGCCAAGTTCACGACGCCCGACGGCAACTTGGCGAGCTTGGAGGCGCCTTCCAGAATGCCGGCGCGGTCCGCGGCGCCGAGCTTACGAAAGGCGTCCTCCGCCATGAGCTGGATGGACGCGAGGATCATGGACTCCACGTCGCGGTCCTGCTGCGTCTCGGTGGGTCGCGGCGCGGCTGGCACGGCGCCGGCCTCGAGCTTCTCTGGCGCGCGCATCATCTCGAAAGGCACGGTGAAGAACTGCGCGCAAAAGACGCACACCTTGACCTGCGCGTGCACGAGGGCGTGCGCGCGCACCTTGGCCTCCTGCTGGAAGGCGCCCCAGAGCGATCGCAGCTTGGAGATGCCCCGCTTCGTGCCGCACGGTACCAGACTTGCCGCCTCCACGGTGCGCTCGCACATGCCACAGGTCGCGCGGCCCCGCCGCTGCATCGCCTCCACGCCCTCGGGGCTCGTGCGGGGCCGCAGCGGCGTCGCCCCTTGGTACACGCGCTCCGCCACCCCGGTAAAGGCGTCATAGCGGACGTAAGACGCCGCCGGCAGGCGACCCTCGTCGCTGTCTCCGAGCTGCAGCTCAACATCCTCCTCCGCCGCGTCTTGCGTCACAACGGACGGGTGGCTTACGCCGAGTACAGGACCCGCGCCTTCGACGAGCTCCTCCCCGTCCTCGTCCAGTACGAGGTCCTCGGTCTGGCTCCTGCCGCGCAGAAAGCTGACGCTGCAGTGAGCTGGCCCGTCCGCCGTCTCTGGCACCTCGTCCACCTTGACGCGATGGTGGCACGCGCGAATCTGCTCGATGCCATACTTCCAGGGCGAGGCTGGCCCTTCCTCAGTTGCCGCCGCAAGCGCGTCCTGCGCCGACTCGGCGGCCGCGAGGCTGTGCAGGACCCGCCTCGAAAGCGGGGCCGTCTCCAGGTGCTGCGCGTGCTGCTTGACCTTGGCACGGACCTGCGCGAGGTCTGGCGCCGTCTCGATGACCCCGAGCAGGAGGCCGTGCATGGCGTTGTCCACTCCCTCCTCGCCCGGCATGGTTGACTTGCGTGGCGCATGCCGCCGCCGCCGGGCGTTCAAGATGCGGCTGTGCAGTGTGTGGCACCATGCGGTGGCGTCCCCGGGCAAGGCGGCGCGCATCTCCGCCAGGCGCTTCTCGTCCTTGACGAGCGGGTCGAGGCAGCGCCAAACGCCACGGCGCCGCGCGGCCTGGCCGAAGCAAATTGCGGCGAGCCAGGAATAGATGGCCCACGGGCCTGGGCGGCTCTCCAGGAGCGCCAGCTCGGCCAGCTGTACGTAGTGAGAGCCGAGTAGTACCGCGGCGGTCTCCTTGACGAAGTCCTTGTCGAAACTCACGAGCGCCGCGGCGGCCGACCCGCACATGTGCGCGGCCATCTTGAGGTCGCGCACCTGGCCGCGGCAGCCAAAGGCCGCGGCGCAGAGTGCCTGCGCGGAGACCAGCGCGGCCTGCTCGAGGCGCTGACAGCAGTCGCCGATGTTACCAATCCCTGGGACCGCGCCGACCTCGTTCTCCGCGGCCCAGTCCCCGGTGAAGCGCGCCATGCCGGCCGCCCTGCGCAACTGTTGTGCGGCGTTCGTCAGCGTGCGATCCATCTCGGCGCGCGCCACCTCTTCCACCTCGAGGCGTGCCGCCAGGCCGTCCGCGGCGAAGCGCGCCACGTAGGCGCGCACGATAGCCGCGGCCAAGAGCGCGCAGAGGGCCTCGACCCGGAGCGAGGTGACCTTGACCTCCTGGACGGAGGCCAGGCCGGACCACGACGACTCGAAGTTCTGCAGGAGCACTTCGGTGCGCCGCTCGCGCGTCTCGCGGGCCTGACGCTCCAGCAGCGCCAGAGTCAGGCCTGCGTATTCGTGAACCAGATCGGCCGGGTCTTGCTGCTGTTGCAGCTGCTCCTGCGGACGCTGACGCTGACGCTGATCATCCTGCGATTGGCTCGCCTGCCATGGGAGCAGGCTGGTGCCGGCAGCCACCTCAAGGAACATTTCGTACATTTGCGTGCGTCTCTGTGCCGCGAGTTCCACGAGTGCGCGTGCCTCGGCATCGCGGTCATCGATCAGGTCGAGGTGCCTGAAGGAGTCGCCCCGCCTGCGCCGCCGCCGGTGCACGAGCTCGTCCACGTCCACGAACTCTGTCCTTGGCCACGGCACGCGCGGCGTCACCTCGCACAGTACGCGTACACGCGTCGCCTGCACGGCGCTCACCGCCTGCGTCGCCGCAGCGTCCCCCGCGTGGTCAGCAGGCATGCTGGCCTGCGCGCATGGCCCGCGGACCGCGCAGCGCGAGTTTTGACTCGCGCCGCTCCGAGTCGAGTCGAGCGCGAGGAGGGTTGTGATGGACGCGCAGCGATGTTGCCAGCTCGCCGGAGCGTTGCACGTGCGGCGGCAGCTTGCAGTGCAGCGAAGCAGCGCCCGTGGCCGGGGCCGGAGCCCGGTGACCTGCCCAGCTGAGCTGGTGTGCGCGCCCAGGAACCAGGAACCGGCTAGTCGCGCGAGCGAGCCGAGGGCGCTCGCTCGGGAGCGCTCGCTCGCGCGCCGGGAGCGCTCGCTCGCCTGCAGGTTGAAGCGCGCGCAGCCTGAGCGGCAGAACAGAAAAACCTCACATGATGGCCGCGGTCGGCGCGGCCCGCGGCGGCGAGGGCGAGGGCGAGGAGGACGACGAGGAGCGCTGCGACTTTGTCGCCTACGTCGTCCACGTCCCGTCGTCGTGGCCGGGGGACGACGGCCGCGAGCCGCTGGTGGAGCGGGCGCGGCGCGACCTGCTCGAGGCCGCCGCCGAGCGCCTGCGGGACCACGCCTTCGCGTACGAACCGCTGTGGCTGGAGGCGGATGGCGGGGCGTGCCTGCGCGGCCGCACGACCGTGTGCGAGGCCATGGAGGATGCAGCGCTCGTGGTCCGCGTGCTGCGCGAGCTGACGCGCGCCTTTCCGTGCCTGGTCGAGGTGGAGGACCAGGACGGCGACCCCTTGCTCATCGAGGCTGGCGAGGAGCTGCCGGGCTGGCTCGAACCAGACACCAGCGCAGGTCGCGCGTACCTGTACAAGGGCGACCTGCACATCGTACCGCCGGACCTCGTGCCGCTGGGCGCCTCGGCCACCAAGTGCCGGCGCGCCGTGGTCGACCATGCTGAGCAGACGCGTGCTCCGCCGGCCGTGCGTGCTCTTCTGGAGGCCGGGACATTTGCCACGCAGGCGGCTGCCCATGGCTTTGCCTGCGCGCTCTCGCCCGCGATGCTGCGCGCCGTGCACGCGTGCCCGGCCGTCGTGCCACTGGCCGTGCACGCGCTGCACCATGTCGAAGCCGCAGAGGTACGACGGCGCGCGTGGACTGCCGGCAGCTTCGCGCCTCGCAGGGACGAGGCCGTGCGACTGGTGCACCTCCGTACGTCGCGGACCTCGTTCGCGCAGCTGCGCCACGCTTCGAGCGCGGCGCCGTCGTCGGCCTGGGCCCCGGACGCTTGGGACACGGAGTCGACACAGGGCGTCGACGTGCAGAGGCGCGTGCAGGCCCTTCAGCTCGGCGAGGCCTTGGCGGCCGGACTGGAGCTTCTGTCGCAGTCTGTACCTGCGCTTCGGCGGGCGCCGCAGGCCCCAGTCGGGGCATCCTTTGCCCTGGCTGCATACGCGTCCGCATGGCCAGACCAGGACCGCCTGCGCCGCCTGCTTGACGCGGCGCGCGCGGGCCAGCTGGAGCTCCCCGCGCACGAGGGTGTGCCACCGGAGGATGATGCCGAGGACTGGGCGCAGGTTAACCCTGGCGCACTCGAGACCATCCTGCAGCAGGTGACTGGGTCGATGCAGTCTGTGTTCGGCGAGGCACCCGACGGGGACATGGAGTCCTTGGCCCGGGAGATGCGCGCCTTTCTCGGCGCCGAGTCCGGCTTTGGGGGCGTCGACGACGATGTGGACGAGGACGAGGACGAGGACGAGGACGAGGACGAGGACGAGAAACAACCAGAGGTGGCGGCCGGCGGCGGCTTTAGCGTTGACAAGCTCATGGGCATCTTGCGCGGTGAGGAAGCGCAGCCAGTTGCAGCCGCAGATGACCTGGACGACGACCGACTCCTGGACGAGGTCGCGGAGGAACTCATGGCTGCGGAGCTAGAAGAGCAGCCGAACCTGCGCAACACCTTCACCGGGGGCGCTGCTCGCGGTGGCGGGCTTGCGCCTCTCGACGTGGACATGAACCTCGTGCAGAGCCTTGTGGATGCAGTGACGGGTGAGGGCGCCGGCACAGGGCCGGCCTCAAGTCTCCTCTCGCGCCTCGACGCGGGGACCAAGAATGGGGATGTGCAAAAGTGAAAATCCTGTGGACAATTTTACTCAAGGAGGGGGAGAGGGCGCATCTGGCACTCCCAAGGGTCGGGCTTGTTCTCGAGGATGTCGTCGATCTCCTTCATGATCTCCTCGGTGAGCTTGGGGAGCACCTTGAGCGCGGCAAGGTTCTCGCGCACCTGGTCCGGCTTGGAGGCGCCGAGGATGGCCGTGGAGACGTTCTTGTTCTTGAGGCACCAGGCGAGGGCGAGCTGGGCCGCGGAGCAGTCGAGCTTGGACTCGGCGAGGTCCGCGAGGCGCTGCGTCTTGGCGGGGAAGTCGCTCTTCTGCCAGCCCTCCCAGAAGCCCGGCATCCACGCGTGCTTGTAGGCCATCTCGTCGAGGCGAGCGTCCTCGGGCATGCCGTCCTTGTACTTGTTGGTGAGCAGGCCGGAGTTGAGCGGGCTCCAAATGGCCGCGCCGAGCTTGTACGGCTGGCGGTAGAGCGGGAAGAACTCCTTCTCGACCTTCTCGCGGGCCGCCATGTTGTACTGCGGCTGCTCAAAGGCGGGCGGGATCATGCCGCCCCGCTGCGCGACAAAGTACGCCTCGGTGATCTGCTGCGCCGACCACTCGCTCGTACCCCACGCGGTGGCCATGCCGGAGCGCACGGCGTCCGTCATCGCCTGGACCACGGTTTCCGTGCTCGTGTACGGATCGGGCCGGTGGCAGTAGACGAGGTCCACGTAGTCGAGCTGCAGGCGCTCGAGCGACGCCTTGAGGCCGGGGATGATGTGCTTGCGCGAGAGGCCGGTCTCGTTGTAGGACATGTCCTTGCTCGGGTGCTCGTTCCAGAAGATTTTGGTCGAGATCACCAGCGCACTGCGCCGCCACTTGACCTCGTCCTCCTCCTGGAGCTTCTTGAGCGCCTTGCCCAGGATCTTTTCCGCCGAGCCGTCCGGGGCGCCGTACACCTCTGCCACGTCGTAGTAGTTGATGCCGCCATCCCGGGCCACGCGGAGCACGTCCATGGCTGTCTCAACGCCCTTGTCGCCCTGGAGCTGCTCCTTGGTGCCGAAGCCGAACATGCCAAAGCCGAACACGGAGACCGCGAGGCCGGTGTTGCCCAGCATGCGGTACTTCATCTCCGTCTCCGTCGAACCCATCTTCTTTGCCTTTTTCTTTTCTCCCCCCTTGCCTTCGTTCTTCTTTCTGTTGGATTGTTCTGGGTTTCGAATTTGCTGTCGATGCGAGCCCGCGCGGCATGGCTAAGCTCTGTCGTGCTGCTCGAGTCTCATCGGGTTCAGCGGAGTGCTGCAAGTCTCAATTTCGAGGCACTCGTACAGTGACATCACCTTGACTGTAGTAGGGTGACGATGAGTCAGTACGCTATGGCCAGCGCTGGCACTCCGCGCGTAAAGTCCCAACCTCCGAAGCGCAAAGCCTTGTCGTGCTTTTCGAGTCTCATCCGATTCAGCTGGGCATGGACAGCCTCGTCGCTTCACGATGTCCAGAGTCTCTGGCCTACTTCATGCAGCCATGGCCCTATGTCAGAGTCTCTACTTGATGCAGCCATGGCCCTACGTCAGAGTCTCTACTTCATGCAGCCATGGCGAATGTGCTTTTGGCCAGTTCAGGGTGCTTTAGTCGGTCAGTCTGCGTTCGGGAACAGCTACCTGGCCAGGGCCATCGCTCTGCATTCTCCCTACAGGGCCCAGCCTCGTTGCGCAGCCGCCCGCAGCCTTCACACGAAAGGTTCCCAGCCTCGTTGCTTCGCAGCTTCGCATAAACGTCCCAAGCACGAGGCTCTGCGCTGACCATGAGAAACGCGTGCATGCATCATCACACCAGCCGGCCTGCGGCGAACATTGTCGTTCGCCATGAGTCTCACCTCATTGGTCTTCCGAAAACAAAAAAAAAAGGCAGCACATCATCAGTCAGAACCGCGGCATCGCCAAATTGAAGTGTCGAGGCCTCATGCCTTCACTTTTCAAAAATCACGATGTCCGACAACATGCAAAAGGTCATCGACTCTGACTGTGAGTCACTCTGCTCGCGCCGCACACCATGCAGTGCACCTTGTCGAACTTCCTGCCAAGCAGGCCGTTCCATTTATTCAATGGCGCCCTGACTTCGCTCTGCACTGCAGAACGGGCACGACAAGCCCTGGCACGCCGCAAGCGCGCCAATCCTCATGAACCCAGCGCAGTGGTCCGAGACTTCGACATGAAGAGAAAAACAACAACCCACTGTCCGCGGCTTCGAGGACAAGACCCTCCGAGTCGCGCTTTGGCAGCCGAGCAACTCGAGCGGCGCAGGTCTTTCCTCCATCAGCGCCGCCGCCTCTCTCGCGTCGTTCGGTGCTGGCCTCGTTTCCATCGAAAGTATCTGTGAAGACTCTTCTGGTCCTCGTCGTCGTCGTCGTCCTCATCGTCGTCCTCGCCTCGTCGTCGTCCTCGTCGCCGGCGCGCTCCAGAACGGCAACGCGAGCGCGCTCGGCGCGGGCAGCGACGGCGGCGGCGGCGGCGGGCGCGGCGCGGCGAGCGGCGGCGGCGAGCGGCGGCGGCGAGCGGCGGCGGCGAGCGGCGGCGGCGGCGCGCGCGACGGCGCCATGAGCGGGCGCGTCTCGGACCTGACGGTGGGCGGGCTGGAGGAGCACGCCGTGCTGCGCGTGCCGCCGGAGCTGTCGGAGCGCGTGCAGGCGGTGGTGAGCCGGCCGGACGGGCTGGGCGAGAAGGTGGTGATCAAGTCGGAGTCGGCGGAGCGGCCGCGCGAGCTGGTGTTCTGCATCGGCGAGGACTCGTACTACGCGACGCTGCGCGACCTGCCGACGGTGGTGGAGACGCAGAAGACGCGCGACTCCTACAAGTACTATAAGAGCGCGGACGTGGCGCAGGTGGTGGAGGTGCACAATGTCAAGGTGGGCAGCAAGCCGAGGCCCGAGGTGCCAGCGATGATGGAGGACGGCCTGACGCCGCCCATGAAGCAGGCGGCGACGCAGCGCTTCAAGCGCATGGATCGCGCCATCAAGAACAAGCTGCCCACGGACAAGGAGGAGCGGAGCCGTCTGGTGGGCCGGATGGACCAGCAGCTGCGCAAGATTGTGGTAAGTTGAGGCCGCGGCCGCGGCGAGCTCTCGAAGACGCGCTCACGAGCCGGCTGTGTGGCGGTCGCGCAGGACAAACTCTCCGAGGACAAGACGACGACTTTGCAGTACGACGAGCTGATCGACATGGAGCCCTTCATGCAGTACTGGGAAGATCGCACGATCATCAAGCAGGGCTCGGACAACTTCTTGTCCGACTCGCGCCGCGCGTACGATCTGGCGTACGCCAACTACCTGCAGCACTTGGAGCGCACGGGCGTGAGCCTGAGCGCGGCGCAGGCGGCCGTCTCGCAGCAAGCAGCGAACGCGAGCGCCGCGGCGGCGCCCAGCACGAGCGCCACGGGCGGCGCTTCCTCGCGCACCGAGCGGCCAGCCATCAAGGTTGTGCCCATGGACGACATCATGGCCAAGAGCAGCAAGAAGGAGAAGAAGACGCTACCTGGCGCGGGGCCGCCCAAGGCGCCCAAGGCGCCCAAGCCTGCCAAGGTTGCAGCGCCCTCGGGCGGGCCGCCCGGGCCGCCGCCGCCTCCGCCGCCGCCGCCCCCGGTCGCGCCGTCTCAGTCGCGGCCTGTGCCGCAGCCGCCGCGACCCACGCCGAGCCCGGCGACGACGGGCAGCGTGCTGACACCGCCTGGGACCGCCGCGGCGCCGACGCCGTCGCCGCCTGCCGCGAGCAGGTTGACACCTGTGCCGGCGGGGACGCCGGGTGCCACGGGTGCGCTGGCGAGCGCCGCGGACGCTGTGCGAGGCACGCCGGCGTCGCAGACGGTGATGCCGTCGCCGTCGCCGCCGGGTGCGGCCGGCTCGTCTTCATCCTCTGCGGTGACATCCTCGACGGGCGGCGCGCCTGGCCCATCGCCATCGCCCGTGCCGAACCCGTCGCCGTCGCCGTCGCCGGGTGGCACGCCCGGCTTGACGCCCGGCATGACGCCCGGCGGCACGCCCGCCGCGCCGTTGCCATCGCCACAGCCGCTCGCGGGCGACGAGGACCCGGCGATGCTCGCGGTGCGCAAACTGGAGAGCGAGCTGCGCAATGCCAAGCTGGCCTACGATCAGGCCATGGCAAAGTTCAAGAAGCAAAAGAACGTCGTGCTCAAGAACAAGTTCAAGCAGCAGGTGACGCAGGCGCTCGCCGCGTACGAGGCCGTCAAGAAGAACCTGCAAGCAGCGCGCGACAACCTGAACAACTGATGATGAAGAAGGTGATGATGATGGTGGTGATTGAATTGGAAGCAGCCTACTGGCATCCTGTCGCGCTGGCGCAAGAGGCACTTACTTGCCCCATCGCACAATCATAGCTTTGGCCTAGCCCTGAGGTCAAAGCTCCTGCTCGGTAGTAGTTTGCGACTCACTTCAGGTAGTCAGCGTCGAGCTTTGCGAGGTGCTTGGCGGAAGCCTTGGCGTCGAAGAAGAGGCGGTCGACCTCCTCGATGTCGCCAATCTGGACCTGGTCACGGCCGGCGGTGCCCGCAAGAATCTTGGCGGGCGTGAGGAGCTGCACCGCGTAGCGCAACGAGGTCTTGGAGCCAATCTCACCGAGGCGCGCCAGCGCCTCCTCGTCCAGGCTAATGGACTCGGTGGAGGCGCGGATGGAGAGAATGCCAATCTGCTCCTCGAGCGTGTAGGGCATGGTGCGCACGATGAGCGTGCGATCGAGCAGGTCGATGGGAATGCCGTGCGGGGAGCGGATCTCGGTGCCGCGGATGGTGGAGACGCCGCGGTTGGTCGCGAAGATGACAATGGGCGCAAGCGTGGACTCGAGCGCGCGGTTCAGGTAGGTGAAGCACTCGATGTCGAGCATGTGCACCTCGTCGATGAAGAGCACGCCGGGAACGAGCTCGGCGATGCCCTGGTCAATGTACTTGTTGACAACCTTGTTGATCTCCTGGCGCAGCTTGTCGGTGGTCTCGGTCTTCTTGGGCTTGAGCATCTGGTTCATCATGGAGACGATGTCCTGGCCGCCGCCCTGGGGGCGCGCGTTGGCGGCGTCCAGGTCGGCAAGCGTGACGGTCTGCACGATCTCGCGCTTCTTGTGCACATCGCCCTTGGGCACCGGGCAGTACTCCTCGGCCTCCAGGTCGAACTCGGTGGCAAAGGCATCGGAGCGGCCCACCCGCTTGACCGCCCCCGTGCTGGCCTCAATGTACAGGACGTCGCCCACCGTGACGCGCTCCTTCTGGAGAGCGTCGTAGATGCTGGGGTCCAGCTTGAGCTGCTTGGCGCCCTTGGTCGTCTTGAGCCCAATCACCACGTGCGACACCGTCTTGCCGTACGCCAGATCGCTCTCCGTCTCCACGGGCGTGAGCTCCGTCACCTCGCCCTCGTACACCTCCTTCTGCTCCTTGATGCGCAGGCCGATGGCGCGCCGGAAGACCTCCTCCAGCACCGACGTGCGCCGCACCTCCTGCGAGTACACGTCCGACCCGGTGATGGGCACGAAGGGCACCTTGGAGCCGAGCTCCTGCGCAATGGCCATGGCCAGCGCCGTCTTGCCCGTGCCGGGCGCGCCGGCCAGCAGCAGCGCGCGCCCGGCCATCTTGGACCCGCGGATCAGGTCCACCACCACCTGGCACGCCTCGCGCGCGCGCTCCTGCCCGATCAGCCCGGACGACGCGCTCACCGGGATGGCCGAGCCCTCATCGTCCACGCCGAGCCCCTTGACGTGCGTATGCGCCGCGATGCGCTGCTTCTTGTTCAGCGACTTGACCTCCTCGATCTGCGCGTCCTCGTTCCGGTCAGTCATTCCGGCCAGCCTCGCCGCCCTGCGCCGCGCGCGCCCTCCGCGCCGCGCCACGCCGCGCCGCGCGCCGGCGCCCGCGCGCCTGCCCGCCTGCCGCCGGGCGCCGCCGCGACCAGCACCGGCATTTCGCCGCCGCCACCTACCTTCATCCTGCCGCGCCGCGCTGCGCTGCGCCGCGCCGCGCCGCCGCCGCCGCCGCTGCCGCCGGAGAGCGCGCCGCGCCGCCGCCGCCGCCGCCGGGAGACCGCCGCCCGCCGCGCGCCGCCGCAGCGCAGTTCGCCGTTTGCCGCCGCGCGCCGCCGCCGCGAGCCCGGCCGTTGACTGAGTCAGACTGGCCTGACGTGAGCGTGAGTGAGCCCGGCATCGTGATGGCGGAGAGCGCCGGGCTCGGCCAGCCCGCCCAGCGGGCGGGCGCCAGGCCTGGAGGCGGCGTCGAGCGGCGAGCGGCGAGCGGCCAAGACAGTGCAGTGCAGTGCAGTGCAGTGAAAGAGAAAGAGAAATTCCATTGTACAGGGCCGCGCCGCGGCGCGGGGTGTCAGGCGAGCAGGGCGTCGCGGACGGCGCGCACCTCGGCGACGAGCTGGGCGAGCTGGGCGCGCGAGTCGTCGACCGAGGCGCGAGAGAGGAGGACGGCGTCCATGTCGTCTGCGACGCGCGATAGGCGGTGGCCGAGCTGGCGCTGCTGCGCGACGAGGTCCTTGGAGGACCTGCCGTCTGTGTCGGCGTCGAGAATGTGCTCGAGCTTCTCACCGAGCCCCTTGAAGAAGGTCCCGAGCTTGTGTGGTTGCTGTTGCTGCTGCTGTTGCGTGGGACGTACGGTCACAGGTACATGGCCAGCAACGGCGCTGGAGGAGGGCCCGGAAATGTCACCGACGGGATGGCGCTCGTGCTCGCGCTCGCGCTCGCGCTCGCGCTCATGCTCGCGCTCGCGCTCGCGTGGTTGGTCAAGGTCATGGCGCTGGTCTTGGGGCACGGTGCCCGCATACGGGTCGCCCCGGCGCTGCATGGGTGCCGGCCCCGCGACCGGCATGTGCTTGGGCGCTGCTGGCGGTGCCGTGTGATAGCCCTCACTGGCGGTGCCGGCGAGGGAGGCGCGCAGGGAGAGCGCAACATGCACAAAGGAGCGCGCGTCGGCATCAGGCGAGTACTTGATGAGCGTCATGAGCGCCTCATGGTAGCCGCCGGCCAGGAGCTCGCTCCGCTTGTGCGTGAGCAGCGCCACGGCAATATAGGAAGCGACGCCCGCAAGGTGCGGGTCGGCACGGTGCAGCTGGAAGGCCTCCTCGATCGGAACCGAGGCGGCGCGCTGCGCGGCCTCGACCTTCTCCTGCGCGCGCAGCTGGCGGTCCGCGCCCCGGGCAGCCCGGTCCCGAAGCGAGAAGGACTCCGCGAAGAGCGCGTCCCAGAGCACCAAAAGGTCGGCGATGGCGAACTCGCGGCCAAAGAGCAGACGCAGCCAGCGCAAGGCGTACATTTGCGGCTCGATCTCCAGGTCGCGCAGATGGCGGTGCAGCGCGCCGTCCACCTGCGCAAGCAGACGGTCCTGAATCTCCTCGGATACGATCTGCACAGGCGTGGGCGGGGCGGCGGCGTCCTGCACGTCGGACTGGGCGTCCGTTGGGCTGGACAGCGCGCCGGAGAGCGTCTGCGACTTCTTGCGGGCCTGCACCATGGCCTCCTTGGCCTTGCGGATCTCCTGCGAGGACATGCCGCCTGTGCGCACGGCAAACATGGGCTTGAGGTCGCGCATGACGCGCTCAAAGAGCCAGAATAGGTCGTGCTCCAGGAACTGCGCGTCCATGACGCACTCGAGCGCACCGGCGATCTGCGACTCGACAGGCGACAGCGACGGCGCGCCACGGGCCGAGTCCACGAAGTGCGCGTCCTTGTGCAGGCAGTAGAGCAGAGGCGCGGCCACCTCGTGCATGCCCTGGCGGTACGAGGTGTCCGGGTGCAGCTTGCTCCAGGTGAAGAGCACGCCCTGCAGCGCCTTGCTGACGTCGGGCGCCATGAAGAAGTCGCCGCAGCCTGTCGGGTACAGCCGGTCGAGGTCCTTGCGCACCTCCTCGAGCAGCTCCTTATCCTTGTGGAAGGCTGCCCACGGGTTGCCGCCCGGGCCAGCGCCGAGCGGGTCGCCGCCGAGCGGGTCGAAGTCGCCGTCCTCCGTGGCGTCCGGGTCCACGACGAGGGAGTCGCGCAGCGCCTCGTAGGCGTCGCGCAGCTGCGCGCTGGCCACGGGCCAGTCGCGGGCCACCTCATCGGCGCCCACCGCCAGCGGCAGCGTGCCGCACGCCGCCTTCCACGCCACGGACCGCGCCGCGCTGCTCGCCGACAGCTCGCAGCGCGACAGCTGCGCCGCCAAGGCGCCCCAGGCGCAGGCCGTCTGCGCCGCGCCGCCGCTCGCCGCTGCCGCCGGCGCCGCCGGCGCCGCCGGCGCCGCCGCGCCGCGCACCTCCAGCAGCGCGGCCACCTCGCGCGCCTGCGCTGCGCGCGCCATCTCGCCGAGCGCGCGGGTCTGCCGCGCGCGCGCGCGGGTTTTGCTTTGGTTTGCTTTGGGAGCCCGCCTCTGAGACTTGGAGCTCGGCGGTCACGGTCGCCGCCGCGGCGTACAACGGCCTCGAGGACGTCGACCAGGACGACCTCGGCGCGGACGTCGTCTGCGCCGCCGACCGGCTCGCGTGCGGGGCGCTCGCTTGTGCACGCTGTACGAGCTGCCGCGCTCGGCGTGGACGATCGATCGCCTCGCCGTTGATCACGAGGCACGCAGAAGCCCGGTCTCCGCAAAAAGCGCACCAAGATCGCTGACCTGCGAGCGACGTTGCTCTTGGCGGTGGCCACGTGCTGCAAGTGCGCGATGAGGCTAGCCACAGCTGCAAGGAGGAGCACACGACCGTCCATTCCGAGCCTGGCCCCGAGCCTGGCCCCGTGCCGCGTCCAGACCGCTCTGCCCCCACCGAAGCCAGATCGCAGCGCCCGCCCCGCCTTCCGCCGGCCTCGTGTCCGCACGACGACTCTGCCCCCGACCCCGAGCCACGTCAATCGCCATGATGCACCGCTGCAGACGACCTTGACGTTGCCGGGACCGCGACAAGATGCGTCGAAGATGAAGACCAAGATGAAGACCAGGATGGTTCCCAGGATGAATTTTGCCCAGAGGGCGTCCACGGGAAAAGGGCCCCGCGCGGCGCGGCGGACCCAGTCTGCGCAACCCGCGGGGGGCAGGGCGCGCGCTGCACGCGGGCAGGCGGGCGCGAGCAGCGCGCAGGGGGGCGGCGTGCGAGTTCCGGGCGGCCGTCGTGGCCCTGTCGCAGCGGCGAGCCGCGGCAGACCAGAGCCCGTCCGGACGCGGCGCGCGCTCGGGTCGGCGGCGCGCGGCGCGGCGGCAGCGGAGCGGCCGCAGCGAGCGCTCGCCGGCGGGCCGCGCGCGGCGCCCGGTCGCCCGCCGGCTGGTGGCCGGCACGCGGCGCGCGGCGGCTGCGGAGCCGCGCCGGTGATCGATTTCGAAAAACAGCCTCGAGCTGCTGACGCCGCCGCCGCCGCCGCCGCCACGCGCGCGGCTGCGCGCGCGCGGAGCGGCGCGGGCGAGCGCGCGGCGCGCGCGAGCCGGCGCGCGGCCGCGGCCAGCCCGCCCGCCGGCCGGCGCGCCGACCGCGGCGACCGCGGCCGGCGCCAGCGCGAGGCGGCCTAGGTGAGCGAGAGAGGAGGGCGCACAGAGCAGCGCAGAGCAGAGCAGACAAGAGCAGAGCAGAGCAGGCCAGGCAGGGCAGGGCAGAGGCGCGGCGGCGCCGAGACCGCTCGCCGGCGCGCGCGAGCGGCCGCGAGGCAGTCGGCGCGCGCGGAGGCGCCGCGAGGCCCGCCGGCCAGCCGCCAGCGGCCCGCCAGCGGCCAGCCAGCGGCCAGCCAGCGGCCAGCAGCGGCGGAAGCCCCGCCTCGTCCGACGAGCGCAGACGCTGAGCGTAGCGCAGCGTACCGGGCTCAGGTGGAAGCGCTCGCACCTGGAGATTGGAGAGCACGGCCGCCAGCGCGCGCGCGACGCAGGAGGGCGGCGGAGCGAGCGAGCGAGCGAGCGCGCGGCAGGCAGGCAGGCAGAGCGGGCAGAGCAAAGCAGGCAGAGCAGAGCGCGATGGGAGGCGGGCGCGGAGGCGGGCCAGTCTTCTTCGCGGTCGGGCAGCGCGTGCGCGTGACCAGGGACAAGCTGCAGCGGCGCGTTGGGCTGGAAGGCGAGATCGTGACGGCGCCGTCGCAGCCCACGTCGTGGTACCGCATCCGGTTCTCGGACGGAGAGGAGATCCGGCTGCGCAAGACGCACTTTGAGCCGGTGGACGGCGAGGGCGAGGGGCCGACGGGCGCCGCGGCGGCCTTGAGCAACGGCAACAGCAACGGCGCGGTAGCCAGCGCCGACGGCGCTGTGGACGAGGACGGGGACGGGGACGAGGACGACGACGAGGAGGAGGACGGCGACGAGGCCATGATGGACGCACCAGGCGACGAGACGCAGGCAAGTGCCAGCGGCGCCGGCGAGGCGACGGCAGCGGCGGCGCCGCCGCAGCTGGCCAAGAGCGCGCGGCTGGCAAGCAGTTCGTCGACCTCGAGCAGCCAGACCGCGGGCGGCGCGGCCGACAAGAGCCTACTGACGCTGGGGCGGCCTGTGCGCATCCGCGAGGTGAACAACTCGCGGAGCCGCGTGTCACACCTGGTGGGCGAGACGGGCGTCATCGCCGAGACGCCCATGCACCCGAACACGTGGTTCTCGGTCCGCATGGACGACTCGGGCGACCTGTACAAGTTTCAGGGCCCCGGTCTGCTGCCTCTGGGCGAGGACGGCAACGAGCTGCTCGAGGATCCGGCGGCGGCGGGCGCCACCGCCGCCGGCGTGCCGCCATCGACCGATGCCGGCGCCTCTGCTGGCGGCGCCATGACGCGCACGCCCTCGGCCGCCGCGGAGAGCGCGGACTCGCCGCCTGGCAAGCCCCTGGTGACATGCCTACGCCCCGACGTCGAGGCTTCGGACAAGCTCCTGGCTGACACGAACCCGGCATACTGGGTGGGTGCCCAAGTCATCATCCGGTCGACGGAGTTCGAGGGTGAGGTGGCCGTCGTGCAGCGGTCTGGCAATGGCTGGGTGCAGCTGCGCAAGGAAGATGCGGCTGACGCGGTGGACTCGGAGTTCGCGCGCCGCGCCACGGAGCTGGTGGTCCCGGTCGGATCTCCGCTCTTGAAGCGGCTTGCGACGCAGCCGTACGAGTACGAGGACGCGCAGGCCGGCGCGGGCCGCGCCTCGGACGAGGATACGAGTGCGCATGACGAGACCTCCTCGGACCGGGACGGTGGCGGGCGTGTCGGCGGCGCGGGCGAGGCGGATGGGGACGGCGACGGCGACGGCGACGGGGATGGCGACGGCGACGGCGACGGCGACGGCGACGGGGATGACGACGATGACGACGATGATGACGATGAAGGAGAGGCAGACTCGGAGACCGGGTCCAAGGCGCCGCGGCGCAAGACGTCGCGGCGCTCGAGCGCCGCGCAGGCCGACCGCAGCAAGACCGGCGGCCTGGTGGGCCGCAAGTGCGTCATCACGTACGGCTCAAAACGCGGCACCGTCGGCACCATCCTGAGCGGCAACGGGTACTGGTATATTCGCACCGCCGAGAAGAAGGTGCGCAAGAAGCGCGACCAGTTCGAGGTTTTGGAAGACGCCGTCCCGGTCTTGGGCGAGATCGTCAAGAGCGAGGCGGAGGCCCCGCGCCTGCTGCAGGCGATGTTGGAGGGGGGCGGAGAAAGCTCCAAGCGCGGGCCGGGCCTGCAGGTGGTCCAGTTCACCAAGAGCTACTTTGTGCTGCGGTCCACGGAGGAGGACGCCGGAGACGACCCAATAGCGCGCCAGCATGAGGCGGTTTCCTTCCCGCACATGCCCAAGGCCATTCTGCGGCAGTTCTTTGTGCAGATCGGTCAGATCACTGCGGAGAGCGAGCAGGCCAAGGTGTCCGAGGGCACGGGCAAGCGCAAGCGCGGCGGCGGCGGCGGCGGCGGCGGCGGCGGCGGCGGCAGCAGCGCGCTGGAGACGCGCACGGCCAGCGAGCCCGGCACGCGCGGCCGCGCCAACACGCGTCGCATCGCCTCGGCCGGTGCCGCTGATGAGGACTCCCGGTCCTCCGTGGCTGGGAGCACGACCGGCACGCCGGACGTGACGCGGCGCGCCGCGCGCCAGGGCGCACGGCGCACGGCGCGCGCTCGGCCCAAGATCAAGAACGTCAGCCGAATTCCGCTCACGGAGGACCCCAAGATCAATCGCCTGCTCGCCGTCAACAAGGAGCGCCAGGACGGTATTCACGCCTGGATGACGCACGACCGTGACAGGCTCGTCAAGTACAATCAACACCGCCCAGACCTCACGCTGTGGCGCGACCGCATCTGTGGCGACCCGAACGACCTTGAGGACAAGTACGTGCCGCCCATTGTCAAGATTCCACGCTGCAACGTGTGCCGCCTCGAGAAGCACTCCGAGGCGGCCAACTGCTGGAATCCAGCCTGCTGGGCCTCGCCCGTGTTCTCGCGCGGCGCGGTGCCCCTCGACGACTCCAGTGCCATCCCGCTCACGCGCGACGAGACGCTCTCGGACTACAAGTTTGCGGTGGCGCAGTCGCCGCGCAAGCCCGGCTACATCCACGTTCCCGAAGCTGACTTTCCCTATGTCTTCGACGTTGACGACCGCGACCGCGGCCGCGACTGGTCCGCGGCCGCGCGTGCCGCTACAGCCGCCGCTGCAACGTCCTCGTCCTCGTCCTCGTCGGTCAAGGCAGCGGCCGGGACGGCTCGGGCGCAGGCGCAGACGACGGCCAAGGCGGCCAAGGCGGCCAAGGCGGCCTCGGATGACGAGGACGACGGCAGCGCGACAGGAGGTGACGGCGGCGGCGGCTCGGGCCGCCGACCGGCGCCCATGAGCGCCCGGCGGCGGTTCGCGGCCACGCCGGGCCAGAGCGGGCCTCCAGACTCCCGGGCACCGGCCTCAGAGGAGGAGGCTCGCCGCGTGCGGGCCATTGACAAGGCCGTGATGCAGGGCTGGGGCCGCTTTGTGGCCGGCAGGAAGCGCGTCGAGGAGGAGACCATCATCTCGCCACTGGAAACCTACCACTTCCGCGCCTTCCCGGTCACCATCGGCCGTCGCAAGCGGCCGCTCGACGAGCCGCGTGACCAAGGCCTCAATGGATACTTCGGCAAGGGGTGGAACGAGGAACTTGCGCGCCCCTATTTCGACGACCGCCGCAAGCGCCGTCAGGTCGATGTCGATCTTTTGCGCCGAAACAGCGAGCCCATGGACGGGGACGAAGACGGCGACGAGGAGGACGAGGACGGCGACGAGGCCGACGAGGCGCGCGACGCTTTCGACCGCAACGGACTGGACTCCGCGCATCGCGGCGCGCAGTCGTCCGAGGTCGGCCGCGCGAAGCGCCGCCGCAAGGTCGCTGCAGGAGATGAGGAAGATGACGAGGACGAGAGCAGCGGGGAGGATGACTGGGAGACGGACGATTTGACCGGCCTCGACTTCCGCTGGCGGTCCTGGGAGGGCGCGGAGTCTGCGCCGCGCAAGACAGATGCACACCCGACCTTCGACACGGCCGCCTCCATCATGTCGCTCGGCACGGGCCAGATCGACGAGAAGCAGCTCAAGACCCTCAAGGATGACAAGAAGACGATCTTGAAGGAGGTGGCCCGCAAGCTCGCCAAGAACAGCCCCGTCAACGCCACAATGCCCACTGCCGCTGCAGCGAGCGTTGGCGGCCTAGAGCTAGCCAAGAGGGGCCGCGGCTTTGCCGGTGGCGCCGGCGCCGGCGGCAGCGCCACCAAGCGCGGCGCCGGCCGCGTTGGCGGTGGCGCCCGCGCGTCCGGGTCGTCACCGGCCAAGGCGGATCTGCCCTTTGACCCGCAGATGCCGGGCTTCGCTCGCAACAACAACAACAACAACAACAACAATGAGACGGCGGCCAAGCCGGCGAGCGCCAAGAAGCAGCGTTCGTCCAAGGCCAAGAAGCGCGGCGCCTCGCCCACACCGCCACCCGCAAGCAGCGAGGACGCCACGGCACGCCTCCAGAGCCTCCTGCAGGGCGAAGGTCGGTCCAACTGGTCCGCAGGCGCCGGCTCGTCGCCAAACTTCTTCGCGCGCACTGCCAGCGGCGGGTCCGCCACAGGGGGCAGAATCGGCGGCAGCGGTGGCGGCGGCAGCAGCAGCAGCAGCAACAGCAGCAGCACTAGCAGCATTGGTGGCAGTGCTAACGGCGGCAGCGCCAATGCCGCGGGCAACGGCAGTGGCCTTGCTGGTGAGCTCACCTCCATGCAGCAGCTGCAGCAGCTGCAGGAGTTGCACCAGCAGCTGGCCAAGGCTACGGGCTCGTCCAGTAGCCCGGCGGCGGCAGCGGCGGCAGTGACGGCGGCTTCGGAACGCAACACGCCTGCCAGCTCCTTCCTGGCCAACTTCTTCAAGAACAGCAAGAACAACAGCGCTGCGAGTGCCATCACCAGCAACGGCGGCGGGCTCAACAGCGGCGTTGGCCTAAGTCTCGGCGCGAACGGTGCCTCTTCCAGCATCTCGTCCGGATCTGTTTCGGGCTCCCGCAGTCAGACGGCCTCGCCCAACGCGGCGGTGCCGGGGAACCTCCTCCATGCGTGGCAGAACGGCCAGTTCGCCATGAACCTCATGTCCACGCTCCAACAGCAGCAGCAGCAGCAACAGCAACAGCAACAGCGGGGGCTTCAATCATCCACGGCGCCCGGCGCGTCCAGCAGTGGCCTACTGTCCTCCTCGTCAGCTCCTTCCGCGAGCGCGTCCCCGCTCCCCAAGGCCGGCGGCGGTCTTGCCGAGGTCCTCGCCTCAGCCAAGTGGGGTGCCGCCGCCACGAGCAACAACAGCGCCGCTGCCGCCGCCACCACCGCCAAAAATAACACCAACAACACCAACAACAACAAGAGCAGCTGACGCCAGGAGTGCAGCTGATGGCTCAGGCTGTGCTGTTCTGCGCATCCTGCCCCTTGGAGGCGATCCTGTGCACGCACGCATGTTATGTGTGCGCGCGCGCCATAGCATTAGCCGCGCGCGCGCCATAGCATTGACCGCTTTGTTAGAGTCAAGTAACCAACCATCCGTACACGCATGATCTTGCACTGTCGAGAGTCAAGTAACCAACCATCCGTACGCATGATCTTGCACTGTCGAGAGCCGCTTTGTTAGAGTCAAGTAACCAACCATCCGTACGCATGATCTTGCACGGTCTCGACAGCGAGCGCTTTTGCCCTAATTTGAAGGCATCCTTGCACCGCAGTATTCAGCTGCAGCGCGTCGCCGCCGGCCCGGACGGGTCAGCCCGGTTGGCGTGTGCCACCCGGGCCGCCGCCGCCATCCGCCGCCGCAGTAATAATGCTGGACTCGCGGCGGCGGCGGCGCGCGTACCGGTGCACACGTAGCCGTTTTTCCCTCGAATCCGTCACAGCTGGCCGAAGAGCGGCTGTCGGGATCACTCAGCTCGACTCAGATCGTGCAGGCAGAAAAAACATCGAGGACACGGAAGAGAGGGAGAGGAGGACTCGCAGGACTCGGAGAACTCGAAGGAAAGGCCAAAGCGGTCGAGGGCGAGCCTGCACGGCGCGCGCAGTGCGGCTAGCTGGCCGGCTGGCTGGCTGCCGAGCTGCCGAGCTGCCAGGCTTGCGTGGCGAGCCTCGCGCCGCTGCAGTGCGCGCGTGGCGACGGCTTGGCTTGGCTTGGCAGGATGGAGGAGGCGGCAGCGTCTACAAAGTCTGCGAGCCAGGAGGAGCGCATCCGCGCGCGGCGGCTGCGCATTGAGCAGCGCAATGTGACGCGCAGCGAGACGGGCAACGCCAAGGCGCGCGTGGACCCGGAGGAGGAGCAGACGGGCAAGCGCAAGAAGCAGGTTGCGGAGAGCCTGAAGAAGATCGACGCCAAGAAGGAGCAGACGCTGCGAGACATTACCAGCGTGCGCGTGGAGGCGGACTTCGTGGAGTCGAAGCGGCGCGTGGCGGAGGAGGACAAGCGGCAGAGCCGACTGCACAACCTTCAGGGCGAGGCGCTCTCGAGCGGGAAGAAGAATGCCGGCGTTGAGATGCGATGGGCAGAGCTCATGGAGCACAACATGCCGTTGGAGTTGGCTGCCGAAATGACGAAGCAGCGCGAGGCCTGCGCGGAGATTATCCGTAGCAAGGACCGGCTCATCGCGGAGTTCCAGCGCGAGCTCAAGATCAAGGACGAGGAGTACGTCAAGGCGCTCAAGCAGCAGGGCGCCGACATCGAGGAGCTGCTCTCGCGCATGGCGGCACAGTACGCGGAGCTGCGCGCCCAGTACGAGGAAGAACTCTCCAACATCGAGGACGCATTCTTGCAAGAGCGAAAGGAGCTTATCGAGGCGAATCGCGCGGAGACAGACGCTCTCTTTGAAAAGCGGCGCGAGATGGAGATGAACTACATGGAGGCACGGCAGGAGCGCGAGGCGAACTACCAGAAGGAGCTTGAGGAGCTGCGCACGCGCGACGCCGAGGACTACAACCAGCTCAAGATCAAGCTGGAGACTGACATTCAGGTGCTGGAGCAGCAGCTCGAGGAGATGCGCGCCACGTACCAGCTCAACACGGAGAAGCTCGAGTACAACTACCGCGTGCTGACGGAGCGCGATATGGAGAACTCGGCGACGCTTGCACAGCAGAAGCGCAAGCTGGCCAGACTCAAGGACGCGCTGTCCACGCTCATGGGCAAGTACCACGCGAGCGATGCCAAGTTCAAGCAGGAGAACATGGACCTCACCGAGGAGTACCGGCGCATCACCAAGCAGTACAAAGATCTGCAGAGCAAGTTCAGGCACTTTGAGCTGGCCGACAACAAAAAGTACCGTGAGGTCTGGACCATGCACCAGGAGGAGATCCTCGGTCAGCTTGACCGCCTGCTGGCGGCCGACAAGATCATCCAGGAGCAGCAACTCGGTCACCGCTGGCAGCCGCCCAAGCCCGAGTTGCTCGTGTGCAGATCGGCCGCCTTTGCGGATCAGAGCGTGCGCATGGCCGGCGCCGGCGACTTGGCCGTCGCGGGTGCGGACGCTGCCGCCGACGCCGCCGACGCTCCAGACGCCAGCGAGGACGGGATCGCCGCAGCCAAGGGCGCGTCCGCGCAGGCGGCAGACGGGCTCGCGGCCGGCCGCTCCAAGGTCTTCGACGCCAAGGTCCGCATTATGCTGGAGATGCTTTCGCTGGAGGCCGACTTTTTGGTCGACGCTAAGACGCGCAACGAGGCGGCCTCCAGTGACGACGCCGGGTCCGCCGTCCTTCGCGCCAATGCCATCCTCAAGGCGCTCAACGTTGTCACAGAGCCCGAGATCCGCTCCCTGCTAGGCCACTTCTTCGACCGCGTCGACGATGACGAAGACGACGCCTTCGCCCTCGAGCAGGCTGATACCGAGGACGCGTGCCGCCAGGTGCTCGGGCTCAAGGTAAAGCAGGACGACGTTGTCAAGGTGGCGCGCGCCTTTGTGGAGCAACGAAACCGCGACAGCGAGGCGGACCTTGGGCCGGCCAAGCCGCGCAGCAAGCGTGAGACCACAACGCAGGCCGAGCAGGAGGCCTCTGACGCGCGACGTGAGCGCGACCGCATCGAGGAGATTCAGTACTGGTCGCGGGTCGCCACCATCGTCCCGGACCGCACCGTGCGCGTCTGGGAAGGCCTCGAGCAGGCCATGCACAAGTACATTGAGGTCCTCAAGGAGCGCGCCGCCAGTATCGGTGAGCTCCAGCAGCTCGAGGCGCAGAATGAGGACCTCAAGGATCTCCTCAATCAATACCTCGGCTCTCAGACCGTCAAGGATCTCCTCGTTCCACCCCTAGAGACCTTTGTTGACCACGCGGCGCCCGCCGCTGCGCCTCGGACACTCTACCGCCCCTGAAGACGGAGAAGAATGTAGCCAAGAAAATGTTGATGCAGATGAATCAGGGGGGGCGTCCAGGTCCTTTTCTTGCGTGCTTATGGCCGGCACTCACTGTTAAGTTAGGTCTCGGTGCTAGTCCTGCACTGCTGCGAGTTCTCAGCGCCCAAGCAGCGCTGCCGCAGAAAGGATGACCGTTCCCGATGAGGGTTGTTGACAAAATTATCACAGCGGTTCATCTAAGTTACATTACTCGTGGCGAGACTTCGCTGCCAGGGGCCAAAGGTTGGCACACGCAAGTCCCCCTCCTCCTTCTTCTTGGAAACGATTTGGCTCACGCGTCGGCCGTCGCGGTCCGCCGTTGCACTGCACCTGGTGCACCGTGGCAACTCGGACGGCCGACTCGGCTCGCCGCTCGAGCGGCCTGCACAGAGGGAGGTACCGCCGTGGCTCCAAGTCGGACCCAGGCCGTGTGCGGTCACGAGTGCTCGCCGCCGCCGCTGCGGCCAGCCTGAGCGGGTGCCACTGGCACTGGCAGTCACTCCTACGTGCCGCTGGCTAAGATGTGACGGGAACCGGACGCATGCAGTGGCAGTGCAGTGCGTGCAGTGGTGAACGTGCGCTGCTCAAGTGGGCACTCGTAGGAGATCCGCACAACTTGAAGCGGCGCGCGTCACAGTCAGGACGGGCTCGGGGCGTGCGCCACTTGCGCAGCCGAGACCGGCAGCCAGCGATCACGTGGTGCCAGCCTGAGCGCGCGCGCGCGTGCCCACGCAAGCAGCGCGACGGGAACCGGAGGCTTCGGCGTTGCAGGGGACCCGCAGCTGCCTCGGTGGGACTGTCTCGCCCTGTCTCGCGCAACTCTTACCTTTACTTTCTTACTGCCACTGGCAGCCTCCTGAGGTACGAAAGCATCTTGCCGGGCGGGGCGGGGAACCGCAGCCTGAGCAGCCAGACGCCAGCGCGTGCCCCGCACGTGAAGGCCTGCGCCGGGAGCTACTTGCATTGCCACATGCTGTTGCACTGCGCGGCCTGAGGCTCACCACAAGGATCCGCAGAATTACCCCCGCACGCGCCGACGTCAGGCTGCGGGTCGTGCTGGCTGCGGCTGCCATGGCCAGTGCTGCCGCTGGCGTCGTGCGTCTGCGGTTCGCGTGAGTCACTCTGCCTAGCCAGAGCTAGCTAGGCCTAGAGACCAGCGCGAGTCCGCGAAACCCGCAAGATCGCGAGACCGAAGAGCCTGGCCTCTCGGAGGCTACGTACTCGCGCGAGAGCAAAACCGCAAAGCGCCGAGTCGGCTTGAAGCAAAAGTTGGACACCGCTGCCGCCCGGACCATCGCCCCTCTCGCTGGTAACTATCGCTCGTTCCATCTTTGGTACACCTGCGCGAAGGCAATGATCTTCCCAACGATGCATGGCCTCATGGCTGCTTCTGTCGCCGCTCTGACTACCCAACAGAGTCCGGTGCTGCGCTCGCATCGTGGGCTGATGCATGCAGAGCACCCGCGTGCGCTGAGCAGCCTGGCCCTCCGATGGCTCGAGGCGCCGCTCTTGCCGACGTGCGACTACGAGACACTGTGCGGAGAATTGGCAGATGCATGCTTTGCTGATGCAGTGTGCAATGCGTCGTACTACGAAGCGCTCGATGGATTGGAGAATTCGGGGGCAGCGACGTACGAGGAAGTGGCTCTGGCATACGCGTACTTCTACGTCGACATTGTGTCCCAGACTGATCTGGGCGAGGAGCTGGTCATGTGCGGCGTATGCATGCCTTTTAGGGACGACTGCAACGTGGATGAAAACGACGAGACGGCTGACTTCGTGGAGGGTATGGCCGCGCTCGATGAGGACTTTGGAAACCTCTACAGGACTTGTCCTGGCAACAACATGACCACAAGTGAGCCGACAAGCGGCGACGGCTGCGACCTGGAGTACGTCCGGGCCGCTTGCGTTGACACCTACGTAGATTGTGCGCTCAGCTCACAGTGTACAACCTGGTACGAGAACGTCATCAACGCGACGGTCGGCACGCCCCAGTACACAGATCTTCTTCAGGAGGGATGGCAGGTGGAGCCCAGCCGGACTGTCATCGCCTGCGAGGTTTGCGCGGACGAAGAATGCAAGGCGCTCTACATCGACCTCGCTGAGGGGGCCGAAAGCCCGGACACGGAGCTGCTGGAGCTTACCTACGAGATTGCCGCCACGTGCCCAGGCGGAAGCACCTCAACGTCTACGCCCGCAACCACAGCCATTCCAACCGACAGTACCACGGCCGAGGGGTCTACGAGCTCTCCAACCGCTCCAACCGACGACTTCACGAGCTCGCCAACCATCTCAGATGCTCGCGAGAATATGGCCGCCAGGCTCGCGGACTCGGTAGTCACGGGCGTCCTTGCCGTGCTCTTGGCCGCATTCGCCTCGCGATAGGCAATTGGCGCGCAGAGTTCTCGATCGATTCTCCGCCTCCCCAGGATGATTTCTCTACGTCAGCTGACGAGCGCTGCCCGAGGCTCCTGCCGGCCCTCCCATTGCAGTGGCAAGACCACTGCGACTGCGCCAAGCTCCTCGCGAACGTTATTGTCCTCTGGCAAACTAGCTAGCCAGAGCAACTAGCACTTTGGCTTGCTGCTGCGCACGAACCAGAAGACGACGTGGGCATCTCGAAGCGGTCGTCCCGCTATGCTTTACAGAGCTCTAAAAAATAAAGAGGGGTGACGAAGCCGAGGAAGCCAGCGGGCTTGCGTGCCGACGAGGAAGGAACGCCAGATGGTCGCTTCTGGGCTAGCGCATGAGAAGAGCAGTGAGGAGGCTTGCGACCGTGTTGGCAAGAAGTTTGGTGCTTGAACTTTCCGGCATGGGCGAAGGCGCTGGCGTCGAGGCTGTCGGCGAGATCGTGAAGCCGCACTCGGCGACGAGCTGCTCAGAAAACTCGTAGAAGCCGGTCACTCGGGTGTCAAAGACCACTGCCATGGACAGTGTGAACTCGGCGCATGCAGGGGAGAAACACGCCTGGCAGAGAAGTGCAGCATGACCTAGATCGTTCGAGTCGTGCGCGTAGTACGCCGCAAGCAGGTCAGACTCGGACTCGTATTCGATGTCCAGGGCCGACAAGGTGCTGTTGCACGCCGGGTCTGCAACGCAGGCCGCAAGGGCACTGGAGCACGCAACCTCGACCGCGCCCTCGTCGCACAGCTCTGCCGTCGGCGCGTACGTGGCCCTCGGCTCTTCGCAGGTAGCGTTCAGCATCCCTGCGAGGTCTGAGTCCGGGTCCACCGGGTAAAGGGCCTCCTCGGTGGGGTCACAGCTCATCCCTGTGCACCATCTGCACGAGAGCCACAGCTTGCCGCGCTCATTCGCGTACATGGCTTCCACAGCGGCGACGTGGGCTTCTTGGGAGGCGTGTGCCGACCACAACTTTCCATAGAGCTCGGCGCACGCGTGATCCTGCAAACATGCGGCCAAGGGCCCTTCACAAGCAATGGAAAGGTCGCATTCCACTTCGCCTTCCTCGTCGAGCTGCCGTCCTAGGACTGCCCCCGCTCGGCGCCCCTGCGCGCGCGCCTCTAGCGTAAGCATCGCTACAGCCACGAGCGCGAGACGCGCCGCCATCCGAGTCCAGGTCATCATTCTCGCTCCGCCGGTGATTCTGCCTTTGCTCGCCCTGCTTGACGAGCGCCGCCGCGCCGAGAGGAGCTGATCTGAGCGCCGACGAGCCCGACGACCGCCGACGACCGCCAATGAGCTTGCAGTGGTCGCGCTTGGTCTGCCAGTGCCACGTTTCCGCCTGGGCCCACGGATTCCGGGCCGCCGACCACGCGCTCAAACGCGCCGCGCTGCGCTGTCAGTGAGTCAGTGCACTTGCAGTGCCACCACCACGCTCTCTGCACACGCCTGCATACGCTCGCGGCAAAAGGGTTCCGCGCGTGCGGTTTTGTCCTAGTAGCCTAAGATCCGTGCACTTGCAGTGCCACCACCACGCTCACTGCACACGCCTGCACACGCTCGCGGCAAAAGGGTTCCGCGCGTGCGGTTTTGTCCTACGCCGGCCCGGGCCGGTCTCATCGTCCGAGTAACTTACGTACGAGTCCTTCTTCCCCGGTACAAGTAGCGGCGGCTTGGGCCGGTGGGGCCGACCGCGCTGTCCTGCGGCCGGAGTCTTGGCCACTGGCATTGCAAGCTTGCGGCACGCTGCGTGACTCGCACTGTGACTGGGACTGCAAGGCAGGCAGCACAGGTCTGCGCCAACCTAGGCATAGCTAGAGGATGTGAATGCAGCCTGAGGGACTGGGGAAGGGCGGACACCGTGAAAATGCGCCGGAGCGGCGCCGCAGCCCTATTAGTGAAGAGGAGGCCTTCATGAGTAGCCAACCGGCGAGATTCGGTGCGCGTGTGCTCTGGTTTCCCTTCGCTCATCACGCCGGCACTAACCGAGACCGCCCGGCCATTTCCACCAAAAAGAGCTTTCATTCAGAAGTTCTGCCCTGCAATGCGACGCTCACTGACCATCACATCGGCACTGACCGAGACCGCCCGGCCTTTTCCACCAGGACAAGTTTTCTCACTTCTCATGCCTGCGCCTTCCCCTGCCTTCCCCTCGCTCGCTCGACGTTCTCATCACTCACCTTGTCCGCTTTCTGTCGGGCAGCACCACTCATTCACTAATAACAGCAAATTTGCTTCCTTGCTTGCTTGAATGCATGCACAAGAACTATGTCGGGTTGAAAGGCGCTGAGAGTCCATCGCAGCACATCGTTTCGCGTGTACAAGCAAGACGGAACTTCAGAGGAGCGCGGCCTTGAGGTCCGCCATCTTGTCGACGAGGTACTCGTGAAGCGGGAGCACAGGCTCGGCGCAGACGCCGCCGTGGGCGCGCAGCGCGGCATCGAGAAGGTCGACCTGCGTGCGCACTGCGGCACGCAGGTGCGCCACCCAGAGCTCGGCGACGTCCTCGGAACGATACGCCGCAACAATTTCGGGGTAGTCGCGACGGTAAGAGCCATCGAAGAAGGAGGCGTAGTTGCGAGCGACACCGCCGCTGACAGCCGCGTCAATGACGCCGCTCAGGAGCATGGTAAAGGACTGCGGCGCGTCGCGCGCGGTACGGCGCGCATGATCGGCGGACTGCTCGGCGAGCTCGCAGTTCTTGTCCTGAATGGCTTGGATGGCGATGCGCAGCGGATCCACCTCGAGCTCGAGCTCGCCGGCGGCCGGCAGCCTGCGCGAGAGGCACGGAAACCCGGGCGGCTCGAGAAGCGTGACGCGCACGCGGGCCCAGGTGTCGAGGAAGTCGTTGCCGCTCTTGGCGGTGCGCTTGCGAAAGGACGTCAGGCTCGCCACGCGGGCGACCGCCGCGTGCGCCTTGTCCTTGAGCGCTCGCGCCGGCGGCATCAGCTCCCTAGCGGCGTGCTCCGCGCTCGCCACGCTCAACCTCCACGCGTGCATATCTCGTGCGCCATCGCCTGCTTTCCGCTCCGCGAGCAGGGCATCCTCAAACCAGGAGACCGGCTTGACAGTCTGCACCTCAATCCAAGGCCCAGCGGCAGCCGCGTCGGCGGCATGAGCCTGGGCGGGCTGCAGAACACGAATGCCGGGAAAGGCGGCGCCAAGGCTCGCGGAAAAGTCTACGAGACCCTCCATAGGTCCGGCCTTGTACACGAAGACGCGGTTCCATACCGCAACGTCGTGCTCGGGGAGCGCGCCCGGCGCCTTAAAGGACACGCGGTAGTAGTGCGGGTAGACGCGCTGCTGCTGGTCACGCACGAGGCATTCGACAAAGTCCGCCTGTCGGCGAAGCACCTCGGGGACGCGGTGCAGCTTGAAGTCACGCTCAAAGATGTCACGAAGCTCGTCCAGCACGGTGACGGCGCGGTCCCAAAGCGCGCCGCGCGTGCAAGCCTCGACGACCTCCCACAGCACGCGCTCACGGTCCCCCGTCAGGGGCAGCTGCAGTAGCCGCGCGTTGACGGCCTCCGCAAAGTTTCCGCGCTCCTCGTGCAGGCCCACCAGCTCGTCGAGACGGCTCAAAAAGCTCTCGTCGCGGCCCTGGCGGCGCAGATAGTTGAGCAGCTCAACCTGCGCGTCGACGCGTTCGTGCTCGCGCTCTGCCGTTCGCGGCAGCGAATCCAGCTCCTGGAGCAGACGGCAAAAGTGTGCCATGTCCTGCACGAAGCCCGCCACCGCATTGTTCTGCTGCACTTCGAGGCTGGCGCTCTCCAAGAGCGAGACCTCGAAGAGCTCCACGGCGCGTTGCGCCGGCCCTGACGAGGGCGCGCGAGAGACGAAGTTCACAAAGGAGGCCGTGGCGAGCTCCACGGCGCGGCTTGAGCTGCCGGCATTCGTGCTGGCGTCAGGCCGGAGCTCGGCCACAAGCATGTCCAGGTACATCTTCCGTGCCAGCGCAAGTAGATCGTCCGAGTCCGTTCCAGTGCAGAGGTCGAGGACGTCGACCGTCAGGAGCGGCGCGAGGACGCGGCGCTGGCTAGCCAGGGCGCCGTCCCACACGCTGCGAAGGACGCGCGCGAGCCGCGATGGCCCTTCGTGGAGGCGCTCACGCTCCCGCGCGCGGCGCCGGCCCGCGTCCTGCAAACTCACGCCACCGCCCAGGACTGGGTTGCCAGCGAGTGCGAGACCGGCACGCATAAAGAGGAGCCAAACGCTGTTGTCTCCGCGCTGCAGGTCGGCGCGCGCCGCGCCGTCCCTGCAGTACGCGGACAGGCGCTGTGCGAACCACTCCAGCAGGCGCAGCATGGCAACGATCGCGGCTGCCTGCGCCGCAAACCAAGCATCCGGGTACAAGTCCAGGTAGACGTGGTCGGCGCGCCGCAGCGCAGCGTTGCAGCACACCAGGGCCGCACGCACGAAGTCATCCGCGGCGCCTGGACCGCCTGGACCGCCACTTGCCGTTGCCGCCTTGTCCGGGTCATCGTCTGGAGAAAAGGCCGCCGTCATAAAGTAGCGCAGCTGCTGCGCGTCCAGGTCCAGAATGATCGAAAAGGCGCACGTCAACAGGCGCACCACCGTCCGCCGCACGTCTTCCGGGAGGTGGTCGAGCATGAAGCTGGGACGCGCCCTGCGCGCTTGGGCGGCCGCCTCCACGCGCGACGGCGGCGGCGGCGCCTCGTGGCGAATCGCTACGAAAGCTCGGGCGGCGCCAAAGAGGTCGGGCAGCAGAAAGGAGGCATTCCAGATGTCCTCGCGCCGCTGCGTCACGGTCAGCACCGGGTCTTGCCGCGGCACAATCGCAAAGAAGGCCGCCACGCACTTCGCACAGCGCTCCTGCTCTTCGAGGCTGCCGCGAAGGTGCGCCTGCAGCGCGCGCACGAGCGAGGGCGTGACGCGGCTGCGCACCTCCCACCATGTCAGCAAGCGCGATTCGCACAGGCTCCCAAGCACGTCGAGGGCGTCCAGCTTGACGCCCGAGGGCACGTGGTGCAGCGAATCCAGAAACCCGCGCGCAATCTCTGCCACGGTCGCCTCCTCGAGGCCGCTGTCCACGAGCGCAAAGTTCAGGACCTGCGCCATGCCAGCCAAAGCATCGCGTCGGAGCTCCTGCGCCACGCCCGAGGACTCGGAGGCCGCCACCGCGTCCACCAGATAGAAGAGCTCAAGTACGTGCTGCTCGAAGTTCGCCAGGCCGGCGCTGCTGCCGTCCCAGCCGATGTTGCGTCCCATGGCATCGGCCGCCGCGCATCTTCGCGACGCGAAGAGGAGCTGGCACAAATGACCCAGCGTCCGCAGGACGGCGCCACCGCCGTTCCCGCGTTCGTTCGGCTCCTCAGAGGCAGCGGGTGGGAGCGCCTCGAGCCAGAGGCGCAGGTTGCCGAGGAGCGCCACGTAGGCGCGGGACGCGAAGGCCTGCTCGTGCAAATGGTCGCCCACGTAGGTGTCGAGACGCTTCTGCAAGAGCTCCCGGTCCACAGTGATGGAGGCCTGGTCGAGAAGCGCGACGAGCATGGAGAAGGCGGCCTGCACGATGAGGTCGTCCTCGACAGTATCCATCGCGATGAAGACGCAGTCGAGGAGCGGCCACAAATGCCGTAGCTGCGTGTGGATGTCCACCTGCGTGGCCACCAGGCGGAAGAGCGAGCCGAGGTCCTCCCGCGAACCCGGGGCGCCTTCGCGCACGAGCGAGAAGAGAGTCGCCAGGCGAGCGTCCTGCGACAGCAGCGTGGAGCTCGCGTACAGACGGATTGAAAGGGTCTCCTTGGGCCGCAAGTTGGGCTCCGCCATGGCCACGCCTCCCTTGGGGAGCACTGGGTCCGCCACCAGGTACTTGGCGTTGCCCGCCACCTCGGTCTCCACCGGGCCCATGCCGGATAAAGGCGTATAGCATTTGAGCGTGTAGTCGCCATCGGCCCGCAGGGCGCCAGCCTTGGTGAAGAGCGGCAAAAATGAAAATGAAAAGGCCCGCGACTTGCGCACTGTGGAGGACGCGTGCAGAAACACGAAGAGCACGTGCAGACCATCCCCTGGTCTCGCGCCCTGAGGAGGCCTGAGGATGAGTTGCTCCTCGACGCTTGGTTGATTGTCATGATAGTACACGGTCGACCGGTAGGTGTCGCCGAGGTCAGCCCGGTCGCGGCCCACCGCGCCTGCCAAGAGCTTACCGGCGCCATCGACAAGGTGCACGCGGATTTGGACGTTGCGCGCCGACCTCTTCTGGTCCTGCTGGAAGTTGCCGTGCCTGAGGCGAAGGTAGACCTCGCGCCGTGCTTCGAATGCGGGCGCGCGCGCCGAGGGGCAAGCGTCCGGGTTGAGGAGCACCGCCCCGGTGCAGTCGTTTTGAAGCTCGGGCTCGTGCGCTTCAAGGCAGATGGCGAGGCGCTCGCGCCTTGCCAGCGCCTGCGGCGTGCTCTGCGCCGATGGCGAGCGGACCATGCTCCTGGTGAACCCTTGCATGAGCTCGGCGCGCAGACGCGCTTCGAGGTGGTCCTCGCGACCCTGCGCAAGCCAGAGGCTGGCCGCTGGACAGCCATTGTCCTTGCTGTCTGGAAGAGGCTGCTGCTGCTGCTGCTGCTGCTGCTGCTGCTGCTGCTGCTGCTGCTGCTGCTGCGCAAGAGCGTCGGCCAAGAACCAAACAGCCATGCCAAAGGGCCGCCGAAAGGTGTCGTCACGTGGCTCGGAGGAGACCTCTTGGCCCGGCTGCGGCAGTAGCGGGCCCTCGCGCACGATCTTGCAGACAAGCGCTAGTCGCTCGTCCACAAGGTGTCGTGGGACGCAAGCAAAGCGCGCAGAGGACGCGTCGGCGCCCAACTCGCTTGCGTTGCTTGCCGCGCTTCCGTCCACGCGAATGATCGCGTCCTCGGAGAGTTGCACCTGCGCGCGCGCATCGTAAAGTGCGAAGCAGAGCCAGAGCGGGTCGCTGCAGCGCAGGTCGGCGCGCGCTACACGCACGGAGAGCGCAACGCAAGCCTCGGTGCTGTCGCCTTGAACGGGCCAGGAGCCTATGCGCGCCCACAACGTGTCGGCGCGCTGCAGGCCGGTCTCAAGGTCGGCTTGCAAGCGCTCATGACGTGCGACCATTTCGGCCAGCGAAGCGTCCGCGCTCGAGACAGGGCGACCAGCGCCGTTGCGCGGCGTGAGCATGCCGCCCGCCTCGCTGTGGACGTCCAGCTCGAGCAGCTTGAGGATGCCCCCGCGCAGGCGCGCCGCCTCCGGCTCGGGTGGCGGCGTGGGCTGGCCCCAGAGCGCGCGGCGCCAGTCCGAGAGCAGCGCGAGGCGCGCCTGCAGGTCGCCTACCTCGTGCGTGGCGGCCTGGCGGTCCAGCACGGCCTGCCACGCGCCCAGCACCTCATCGACCTCGGCGAGCAGGGCCTCCGCGTCCAGGGCGCCGGCGCCTCCCTGGCGCCGCGCATCCTCGGCGCCGCCCGCGTCCCCGGCCTCGAGCAGGTCCACGTAGGCGGCGGGGAAGATGCCGCGCTTGCCCGTGCGCGCCTGCACGCCCTTGAACCAGCCGCTGGAGAAGCCCTGCACGTGCACCAGGTCGCCGGCCGCCAGCGACAGCTGGTGCTTGCCGCGCGCCTCGAAGGCGAACCGCGCGCGGCCCGTGCCCTCGCGCCGCGACCACGCGGGCGACCGCGCCGCCGCCGCCGCCGCCGGCGACCGCGCGCCCGCGGCCGGGGGCTCCATGGGGTCTGCCTGCGCGCCGCGCCGCCCGCGCCAGGCAGGCGGGCAGGCAGGCAGGCAGGCAGGCAGGCAGGCAACCGCCGCCACCGCCGCGCCATGAGGCCTTCACGATGGCGCCGCGCGGCTCATGCTGGCCGGCGCGCGCGGGCCGCGGCGCCGGCGGGCCCGCTCGGAGCGCGCCGGCCGGCCGGCCGGCCGCGCGCCGTGCCCGCTGCGCGGAAACCCCGTCGGCGCGCCGCCGGCGGCCGTCTGCACTGCATGGCGCGGCGAGACGAGACGAGCGGCGAAGGGAGCGAGCGAGCCAGCGAGCGCGCGCGCGCGGCGAGCCCGGGCGAGCGCGACGCGCAGATCGACATCGGCCGAGCGTGGGAGAGCCTGAGAGCAGCGAGCCGAGCCCCGGCCGGGAGCGGTCACGGACGGCGGCAAGCGTAGCGAGCGCCGCGACGGACACGCCTCGCGCGAGCGAGCCCTGGAACCTGCAGCGCCGCGTCCAGCAGGCCTGGCAGCGCAGCCCTTCGTCGCCCGCGAGAGCCCTCCTGCCGCGCGGCGCCTCAGCCCTCCGCGCGGCTCGCCGCCGCGCTCGAGACGGACACGGTCCGGTCGGTCTGCTCCGCTGCACGTCCAGCGCGGCGGCCGCGCCCTCCAAGTCCGAGTCGGAGTCGTCCGAGTCCCCGGCGTCCCGCCAGTCATTGACGACCGCCCGCTCGCGCGTCGCCGCGCGTCCTCCCGCCGGCGTTGGCCGCCGCGGCCACCGCCTCCGCTCGCGCCGGCCCTGCCTGCCTGCCTGCCTTCCTGCTGCCGGCCGCCGCGCGGCGCCCGCCCGCCGCCGCGCGCGCGCCGCGGCGGCCGCCCTGCCCTGCCGACGCCGCCGCCCGTGCAGGCGCCCGCCCCGTGCACGGGGCGCGCGTGCAGGCGCCGCGCCGCCTGCCACTTCTTCGACGGGGTAGCTGCTAGCTAAGCTTAGCTCTTAGTAGCCAGCTGCGCGGGAGGGGGAAGTCGCGGGAAGTCGAGCTCAGCTGGCCTCAGCTCTACTTTGCGCCTCGAGCTGGCACTGTTGAGGAAGTAGCTCTCGTGGAGAGTAGTAGCGTGCGCAAGAGTGGAGCACTAGGCCTACGGGCAGCTCCGACTGTGACAGACTGGGAGCGGGCTGGCCGCGCTGCCTGAGCCGCGGCGCGGCTGGCGCGGGCGGCGCACGCGCGCGGCAGACCGCGATCGCCCCGGCGCGTGGCGCGGCGCGCGGCGCGGCGCGCGCGCGGCGCGGCGCGGCGCGGCGCGGCCGGCGCGGCCGGCGCGGCGGAGGAGGCGGAGGAGGCGGAGGCGGAGGCGGAGGCGGAGGCGGAGGCGGGGCCCGCGGCGGCGACGCGACGCACGGCGAGCGGCGGGAAGGACGCGCAGGCGGCGCTGCGGACGGGCCGGAGGGAGGGAGGGAGGGAGATGGTGCTGAGGTGCAATGAGAGGGCCGGGCGGTGCCTGTGGCTGCTGCTGCTGCTCATCACGGTGACGGCGATCGTGCTGCTGTACTCGCAGTTCTCGCTGCTGGGCGTGGAGTTCTGGGCGCAGCTGGTGTCGGACAGCGGCGACGTGCCGCCCGTGCTGCTGCAGCCGGCGGCGGCGTACTGCAGCCGGATGGATGTGATGCTGCTGCTGGGCGGCCAGCTAGCGAGCGGCCTGGCCACGAGCGGGCTGTACGCATACTCGTTCCAGACGGGCATGTACACGGACCTCTCGGACGTCACGGAGGACCTGGTGCAGCCGCGCTGGGGCGGCGTGCTGGTGGAGATCGACCCGCACGAGGAGCGGCCCACCTCGTGCCGGTTCTTGGCGCACGGCGGCGTGGCGGACCGCGCCCTGCGCTACGACCGGTCCAGCGACGGCCGCGTGTGGATGATCGAGCTCGAGGCGAACGGCCTGGTGCACGCGGCCGAGGTGAATGTCGAGTCCACCGAAGTGCTGGGCCGCTACCAGCCGGCGGCCGTCGGCCTGGGCAGCCGCATGGTCATCTACGGCGGGTCCACCGGGCCGACGGGCCCGGTCATGTTCAACGGGCTCTACTGCTTCTCCCTCGACGAATTCAACACGACGGCGGACGATGTGCCGCGCGGCAGCTGGGTGACACTAAGCTCCTCGGGGCTCAAGACCCGCTCCAACGCAGCCAGCGCCAAGCTGACCGACTCCACCTGGGCCATTCACGGCGGCTACGAGCGCCCCTTGCGCGAGGAGCACATCCTCTCCGACCTCCTTGTCCTCAACCTCACGGCCCTGGTGCTTGAGGCCGACGGCACCATGGACGCCAGCGAGCTCCCGACGCGCGTTATCGAGGTTACGCAGTCCCAGTGGGTCTCGCGCGCGGGCCACCTGCTCAGTACCACGGGCGGCAACAAGGTCCTCCTGCACGGCGGCGTGCGCGCCGACACGGACAACTCCGGCGCTACGACGGAGACTCCCGTCGACTACGTGGCGGTCACGAGCATCACGGGCGACACTGAGAACGGTCTCAGCGTGCAGTGCTCCAGCGGACCTTACTCGTACGTGTGGTGCGGCTTCATTGCGCAGTTCCCCGGCAGCACCACCGACGCCGTCGGCGTGCAGCGCGGCGGCCAGCTCGTCGTGCTCATGCCGGGCACCACGCGCATGTCCATTTGGCGCATGGACAGCGCCACGGTCGTGGCCCGCGGCGGCTTCGTGAACGCGATCGACTACGAGAGCTCCAGCTTCTTTCTCGCCAACCTCGTCACGCTGCAGTACGCCCTCATCGCGGCCTGCGGATTCCTGCTCGTCTCCCTCTTTTGCCTATTTCGCACGCGCCAGCCGGAGTTCCAATTGCCCGAAGACGGTCGCCCCCGGGGCACGGGCGTCTCCCAGGAGGTCGTGGACGCTCTCCCGCTCGTGCGCTACGATCCGGACGGCCGGCACGTCTACGTCAAGCGCATCCACAAGGATGACGGCGAGGACACCTACGAGGACCTGCCCGACGACCAGCAGGCGCACCTCGGCCCGCGCCGCGTCGCCGCCAGCTCCGACAAGGAGGCTCTCATGGACGCCTCCTTGGCGGCCGAGAGCCAGGACGGCCGCAGCAGCGCTGCCGCCTCCACGACCACGGACCTTGAGGCTGCGCAGCCGGAAGTTGCCGATCCTTCCGCGGCCTCGGCGGCGGGTTCCGCGGGCGCCGAGCCCGCCGCGACCACACCTACCTTTGACCCGGCCAGCTTCTACATGAACGACGACGAGGACCCGTGCGCAATCTGCCTCCTGCCCTTTGAAAAGGGCGAGGTGCTCCGCGAGCTCCCGTGCATGCATCTCTACCACGACGACTGCGTTGACCCTTGGCTCCTGCGCCGCGGCAACTGCCCGCTGTGCAAGTGCCACGTTGTCACGGGCCGCCCGGTCGAGCACGATGAGCACGATGAGCACGTCGAGGCCAACGACGAGGAGCGCGAGGGCGACTCGGCCGAGACCGGCGACCCCGAGTCCGGCGCCGGCTCGAGGGAATTCAGCAGCGACAACACGACGGAGGGCGCCATGGACAACTTGAATCGACAGCGCATCGAGGCGGGCCCCGAGCACGTGGACGAGGCCGCTGCGCGTGAGCGCAGCGCGCAGCGTATCTTCCTCGGCGGCCCGGCCCTCAACGCGCTTGACTGGATGCGGCGTCGCCGCGAGCGCCGCCGCCTGGCCACCACACAGCCGACGCAGCCGATTTTGCCGCCCTAAGCGGCGCGCGGGTACTGGTGGTGGTGGTGATGATGATGACGATGATGTTGTTTTTCTGAAACGTGATGATGTTCTATCCATGTGTGTTTCAAGGGCAAGGAAACAAATACGTCTCGCAAACGCACGTTCTTTGTTTTTAAAAACTCCCGATTTCTCTCTCTCTCTCTCTCTCTCTCTCTCTCTCCCCTCATGGTCAAGGACTGGCAAAGTTCCACGCGTCCGGGTTACGAATGCGGTAGCAGGAACCGCGAAAGTCTGGGTTCGGATTCATGGAGCACGACCAATACTTCTCCGTTGCCCTGGGCGCGGCAAACTCGCTGTCCGCGTCGTCGTCGTCATCATCGTTCTCCTCGCGATCCTCTGGGTAAAGTGCAAGCGGATTTTCCATGTACACGCCGTCGTTGAAATACTCCTTGTACTTGCGCGACTTGGTCAGCCGCGGGGCTGGGTCCACCAGGTCGTCGCCGCCCCGAGACGGCGTCGGCGAGGGCGCCGACGGCTCCTGCCACGTCCCATTTCGCTTCGCCTCGCGCTCCTTGCGCAGGCGCTCCATGCGCAGTGTCTCGCGTTCCACAGGTCCGACGTATCCCTCGCGCACGATGACGGCGTTCTTGCGCCGGCTGTTGCGCACGCAGCGCTGGACGGCAGCGCGCGAGGTCTCCTCGAGCGCCCTGCGGTCCAGCTCCGTAGACCCACGCCACGCCGGCTTGTCCACCAATGTGGCGCTCACAGGCAGCTCACCGGCACGCGAGGCCGGCGGGATGACCGAGTGCTCCGCGCGGTATCCCCGGTGCAGCTTGGTGTGGTCGAACGCGTGGCGATCCGGCTTGGGCACGAAGTCCATGTTCGGCCGCGGCAGCTCCTCGGCGCGGTAGTTGTATTGGAAGAGCGTAGGGTCGTGCTTGGATACCTGGCACGACCGCCGCTGCGCAAAGTCATCTGCCACATGCACGCTCGTGTTCCACTTCGTCTGCTGCAGACCAAGAATGTCCGGCCTCGACGCACGCTTCACCGCCCGCTTCACCGCCCGCTTCTCCGCGTACGCCGGCGTGTCCGGCAGCGCCGTCTCGCTCGCCGTGAAGTTCGTGCGCCCGGACCGCGACCCGATCTGCGACTTGGCCCGCAGCATTGGCGGTCGCGTCGCCGAGGCCGACATCGCGCTTACGCCCGGCGCGCGCGGCCACCCCTGCTCCGCTGCAGCCGCCGCCGCCGCCGCCCGCCCGCCCGCCCGCCGGCCGCCCGCGCGTGCGCCTCTGGTGCAATGATTGCCGATTCCGCGCAATTCTGTGCAATTCCGCTTGGCTCTCGCGATGGTGTGCGCGATGACCGGATCTTTGACATCATCAGGCTGGGGTACCAACCACCATGCCACGTGACTAGATTGCTAGCTAGCTAGAGCACTGAAAGCATGTGACAGCCAGCCTCTGTGACACGAGAGAGAGAGAGGGAGAGAGAGAGAGAGAGACGAACTGAGGAGACCCCAGGACGAGGAAGGAAGGTCGAACAACACAGATGTGTCCACGAGATTGTCGAGCCCGACAGCCGCAAGCTGCAGCGACGCGCTCTGCCGCACATCGAAACAGCGCACGCCTCACAGGCTACACGTGAGGTGTGCTCCCACTGCTGCCTTTTGTTGCGAGTGGAAGAACGAAGCGTCGGTCGCCACACGTCACCACGACCTCATACATGGAGATTGAGGCCGGCGGACCGGCCAAAAGTCCCTCGTCAGCAAGCGCAGCAGAGACGTCCTGTGCTGCAGATGCTAGCGAGACGTGGGGCACCGGGTCCTCGTAGTACGCAGGAGCCTGAAAGGCCGCGGCGACCGCGTCCATGGCCTTGATGAGCGCCAGCACACGATCCGAGCCGCGGTCCGTGAGCAGGACGGCGAAAACGCGCGTGAGGTTTTCGCTCGCGAAGAGACGTAATCTGCGTGCGCTGGCCGTGAAGGCGGCGAAGGGTGCGACAGCAGCGCGCACGGCGGCGACAAAGGGCTCGATCTGGTGCTCGCGCAGCGGGAAGGTTCGCGACAGGCTCACATGCGGCTGAAGTATTGCAGCAACCTCAGCCTCCGGTCGCGCGTCCTCGAGAAAGTCGACGGCGTCCTCGACTGCGCTCTCTGGCACCTGCACGGGCAGTGCAACAGAGGTGGCCCATTGACCGTCCACGTGTGGAAAGAGTCGCTCGCCGCGCGCAGCTTGCAGGCTCACTTCGGCTGCAGCCCCTTCGGCCTTCGAGCTGCCGGCGTCCAGCCCGCCCACGCCTTCGCCCTGGCTTTCGCTGCGTCGGCGTCGGCGCTGGCGCTCGTTGCCCTGCTCCAGCTCATGCCCCGGCTCGACACCTTCCGCCTGCGGTCGCTTCATAGCTGGCCTGGCCAGCTCGCGTCGAGGACGCAGGGGCGCACGCGCGCGCCTCGCGCCCCGCCGCCCGGCGCGGGCCAGCGTCCCGACCCGCGACAAAGTCGATTCGTGCAGCTCGTGCAGATTGGAGGTCTGCGACGACAAGGCCACCTTCGTTCGACGCGCGACCGTCAGCAAGTGTCCCGGCTGGCACGTGAGACGAATGATGATCGCCAGGGGTCGCAGGGCAAGAAATACATCGCCACTGGCGTGCGTCTATTGATGTTGTCTACGCAGCGCTTGCACCCGGGTGCCCAGGTACCACCCACCCTTGTTGTGGACAAGACAAGATTGGTGTGCTTGCTGGGGCAGCCGAGAGGCGCGCGAAACACGCGAAAGATTGGTCCGGAGCTACGCCGACGTAACTTAGAATAGGAGCTCGAAGAGAACGCAAAGACAGACTGCTCACGCCGCGGCAGCTCAAGAACGCTCTGAAATGCCCCCCCCCCCCGGGAACCTGGCTTGGACTCACACCGGTGCAGCTCGACGACGCAGGAAGACTGGCTCGGACCCACGCCGACGCAGCACAGGAGCTCAGAAGCGCAAATGCAAAAAAAGGGCTGGCTCGGACTCACGCCGACTGACTCACTTGTAGCTGCCATCGTGGCTGGCGTCGGTCTCAAGAACCTTCTCGTGCCACTTCTCGGCATCGGCGCGCAGCTGGGCGGCGTCGATGGAGAGGAGCTCGTGGTCGCGAACGAGGCACTTGCCAGCAACGTAGACGTCGCAGACCTGATGGCGGCTGCAAGAGTAGACGAGGTGGCTGACTACGTCAAAGGCGGGGAGGCAGGACACCTCCGCGAAGTTGATGAGGACGAGATCAGCTTGCTTGCCGACCTCGATGGAGCCGACCTTGTCGTCGATGCCGAGCGCCTTGGCGCCGTTGATGGTGGCCATGCGCAGCGCCTGCGGCGCGGGCACGGCGCAGGGCTCCTTGGCGACGCCCTTGGCGAGGATGGCGGCGAGCTTCATCTCCTGGAACATGTCGAGCGAGTTGTTGGAGGAGGCGCCGTCGGTACCGAGCGCGACGTTGACACCGGCGTCGAGGAGCTTCTGCACGGGGCAAAAGCCGCTGGCGAGCTTGAGGTTGGACGTGGGGCAGTGCACGACGTGCGCGCCGCACTTGGCATACTCGGCGATCTCATCGTCGGTGAGGTGCACCATGTGCGCGGCAACAAAGCGGTCGTCGACGACGCCAATGTCAAAGAGGTTGCGCAGCGGGCGCACCTTCTTGTCGGTCTGGTGACAGAACTGTGAAGTCCGGTCACCGCGCTCCGAGTCCTCGACCTCGCCCGTGGTCTCGCAGAGGTGGATGTGGAAGGGAATCTTGTTGTCACGCGCCAGCTTGCGGGCCTCGAGAATGTGCTCCTCGGAGACCGCATAGACGCTGTGCGGCGCGACGCTAAAGGTGAGGCGGTCGGTGCGACCGGCAAAGTCGGCGAGCATCTTGCGGCCCTTGGCCAAGTAGTCGTCGGCGCCGCCGGCATAGTTGGACGGGAATTCGATGATGATGCAGCCAATGCAGGCGCGAATGCCGGTCTCCTCGACGGCCTCGGCCGTGGACTCCGGGAAGAAGTACATGTCGGAGAAGCAGGTGGTGCCGCCGCGCAGCATCTCGGCGATGGCCAGGCGCGAGCCCTCGCGCGAGAAGTTGCCGCACACGCAACGCACCTCGACGGGCCAGATCTTCTCCTGCAGCCACGTGGAGAGCGGCAGATCGTCGCTGAAGCCCTTGAGCAGGTTCATGGGCGAGTGCGTGTGCGCGTTGATGAGGCCCGGCATGAGAACGCACTCGGGGCGCCGCACGATCTTGGTGGCCTTGCTGGACACCGCGCCGTACTTGGCGTCCGCCTCCTCGGACGGCAAAATGTCCACGATGCGGCCGTCGCGCAGCGCCACGGCGTGGCCCGGCAGCACGCGGTTCTCCGCGTCCACGGTCACGACGCTCATGGCGTGGATGACCTCATCCGCCTCGGCCTGGGCCTCCGAAGCCCCGTTCTTGACGCCATCCTCGCCCTTGGCCTCGCCCTTGGCAGCGCCATCACCCTCGCCGCCAGCGATGCGCCGCAGCACGTCCGGGTTGCCCTCGAAGTGACTCAGGATGAGGTGCACGGCCTGCTCCACGTGCGCCTGATTCTGGCGCTGCAGCTCGTGAAAGGCCTCCAGCGAGAGCCGCGGGCCAAGCCCGTTGGCCATGTTGTCGATCATGCACAGGCTGGCCAGCGGCAAGCCGAGCTCCATGGCCAGGCCAGCCTCGTTGGCCAGCGTCATGCCGATGAGATCGCCGCATTGACTCATCCACTTGATCTCCGCCTTGGTCTCGAAGCGCGGGCCCAGGCTGTTTACGTACACGCCGCCGTCCAGCATCCGGTGCTCCGGCGCGCCGTCCTGCGTGAGCGCGGCGAGAATCTCCTGCCGCAGCGCCTCGTTGAAACCCGGGATGCAGTGCCCGCGCGCGTCGTCGAAGGACGTCATGAGCCGCCACGGGCAAAAGAAGTCGTCAGGAACAACCAGCGTGCCGGGCTGCACGTTGGGCCGCAGCGAGCCCACCGAGCAGATGGCCACCACGGCGTGCGCCGTCTCCTTGAGCGCCGCCAGCACCGCGCGGTAGTTCACCAGGTGCGGCGGGCTGTACGCCACCTCGGGGTCGCTCGCGTGGCGCTGCGCAAACACCATGTGCAGCTGCGGGCTCAGCTCCTTGCGCGCCAACTTCACCTCGCCAAACGCCGTGGACACCACCTCCTCGCGCACGTCGCGCGAGAAGATGTCGCTCTTGAGCAGGCCGGACCCGCCGATCACGCCAAGCACTACGACCTCGCTGCCGCCCGACATCGTTCCTGCGCCCGCCCTCGTCCGCGTCCGCGCCCCCGTCCGCCGACCAAATCGAGACTGCCGTCGAGACCGAGCCGGACCTTGACGTACGAATGGTGGATGATCATGATCATGATCACTCGCTCTCGTGCCTCGTGTCGCGTCGTGCCATCGGCGATGTCGTGCACGAGTTGAGAAAGCCGCACATTTGTTCGCAAATCAACGCAGAGCGAGGCAGCTCGTCACGTAACAAGCCGGGGGCGGTGAGCCAGGAAGTTTGAACGCTACACCTTGTTGAAGCAGAATCCAGACCAGCGAGCGCGCGGCCTTGACTTTCACGTTGAGGCAGCGCCATCACAGCCAGTTTGGGGATCGGGGTACGCGCTGGGACGAAAGACCGCCGCTTGCCAAGGACAGTCCGTTCGTCAAAACATTAAGCCTACGGGTACGACCAACCTGGGCCGAGCGCCGATCATGTGGCGCGATGTGGGAAGGGCTGCAGGGAGCAATCTGCTGCGGTGCAAGAATGACACATCGTATTGCATCGCATGAAGATGTTGCGAAAAGCCGGCATGCGAGCCTGAGACTCGATGCTGATGAAGACCACCAGATGAGCGTTGGGCATACTGCGCAGCGGGTGCTCCAATTGCGCCGTACGAAACGAATGAGCAGATATGGAAATCACATCACAGGCAGTGCAAGCCGGTGGCGATGCACGAGCCCGCACCGTTCCGCAAATTGGGATTCGCCCATGCCAAAGCAGGCTTCTATTGTTCTGGCCCGTCACTGCTTTCATTCAGCTTTTTTATCCTTGCACTCTTTGTGCTCATCCACTCCGGTCAAGCGTCGAGCGAGTCCCAGGCGCGCTAACTACCATCACGGCGCTGGCTGACGTTGTGAAAATGAGAGTAGCCGTTGGGTTCTCCGGCGCGGCCGCGCCACCCGAAGCGTGACACGCGCTCAAAGTCAAGCACAACTCGGAGCGTGGAGCTACTCGAAGCGGCAACTCGAGCCCGCTTCTGCGCGCGGCAGGCTTGAGGCCGGGCCTCGGCCGGCGGGCGCGATGGCGGAGGCGATGGCGGACGCACGCGCGAAAGCATGCCGCGAGCGTATCAAGGTGCTCATCCGGATCCGGCCGCCGCTGGGGCGCGAGGCAGGCGCAGACATGGTGGCGGAGGCGAGCGAGAACCAGGTGCTCATCAAGACAGACCTGCACGACGTGCGCGCGCGCTTCGACCATGTCTTCGATGGCAGCAGCAGCCAGCACGAGGTGTACGAGCAGGTGCGCTTCGCGGCAGGGTCGGTGCTGGATGGCCTCAACTGCACCATTTTTGCATACGGGCAGACCGGGTCAGGCAAGTCATATACGATGTTCGGGCCGGAGGACGACCTGTCAATCTACGGCGCCGAGGCGCTCTCGGAGAGTACGGGCGTGATCCCACGCGCGGTGCGCGAGGTGCTGAGCATCGTGGAGCAGCGGCGGTCCGCGCGCGCGGAGGACGAGGACGCGGACGGGGAGGACGAGCAGGTGTCAGTCTACTGCAGCTTCATGCAGATCTACAACGACCAGCCGTTTGACCTCCTGCGAGATCCGCAGCGCGAGCGGCCGCTGCAAGTGCACGAGAACGCGGAGACGAAGGAGATCTACGTGGTGGGCTTGAGCGAGTACGCGGTAACGTCCGTTCACGAATGCATGGCGCTGCTGGAGCAGGGCGACGAGCAGCGCGCGTGCAGGCAGACGCAGATGAACGACGTGAGCAGCCGTAGTCACTCGATCTTCCAGATGTGCGTGGAGCGGCGCAAGCAGCGCAGCGGGCGCGTGGTGCGTGCCAAGCTGAACCTGGTGGACCTGGCCGGCTCCGAGAAATGGGGTACGCTGGAGCAGCTCGACAAGGGCCACGTCTCGGAGCTGACCAACATCAACACGAGCCTGCACACGCTGGGGCGGTGCATCGCAGCGCTCACGGACCCGCAGGCCACGCACGTGCCATTCCGCGACTCGAAACTTACGCGCATTCTGCAGGATGCCCTGGGGGGCAACTCGCGCACGTGCGTCATCGCCACGCTCTCGCCGAGCGCTGACTTTGTGGAGGAGTCCATCTCCACGCTCAAGTTTGCGGACCGCGCTAAGCGCGTCATGCAGCACGCGCGCGTGGTGGAGACGCGCGAGGTTTCGCTGGACCTCGTGCTCCGCCTCGAGGCAGAGATCACCAGCCTGCGGGGGCTGCTCGACGCACACGGGATTACCTATGCTGCGGGCAATGCGCTGGCGCTCGTGCCAGCGGGGGCGCATCACCAGCCTGAGCAACCTGTTGCTGGTGCGCAGCCGCTGCTCGCGCTCGAAGACGGCGCACCTGGAGCGCCACCAAACAACAGCACAGCGGCCTTTGCGGCAGCCAAGGACCTCTTTGACGCGCGCGAGCGCATCGCGAGGCTGGAGCGCGACAACCAAAAGCTGCGCGAGGCGCAGGACGCGGGCGTAACACCTCCGAAGCTGCAGGCGGCCGTGGCGGCCGCCAAGGCAGAGGCGGACGCGGACGCAGCCAGCCTGCGGGCGGAGAACCGCAGGTTGCGCGGCACCGTTTCGGCGCTCAAGTCTTGCGCGGACAAGTTTTTCGCGTTTGAGGTGGAGGAGGAGGAGTTCCAGGCCGAGTTCAGGCGTCATGTAGGTGGCAGCAACGGCGGCGGCGGCGGCGGCGGCGGCGGCGGCGGTGGTAGTGGGCTCTCGCCGCGTGCCCCGGTCCCAAGTGCCGCGCTCCCGGCTTCGTATCGCGTGCGCGGCGTTGGCAACCGCGTGGAGCAGCCGCAGCAGCCGCAAGTACACAAGAATCAGCAGCAAGCGGAGCGCGAGACAAGCAATCCGGCAGACCCAGCAAGCTCGGCGCTGTCGGCGAGCCTCCGCGAGAAGCAGAAAGAACTCGCCAAGCACAAGAAGCTGCAGCAGTGGCTCGCCGCCAAGGCGCAGCGGGAGCTGGAGCGCCTCGAGGAGGACCGCCGCCGCGAGGAGAGCAGCGACGCGGATCAGGCCGCGCGCGACTCCAAGTTCCGCAAGCGGGCGACGGCCGTCAAGCACAAGCTGCGCAACATGAAGAATAGGGCCAAGGTCGCGGACGCGCCCTCGCCCGCCACGAGCACCGCCGCGACCTCCGCCGAGGAGGAGCGGCCACCAGATCTGTAACGAAGAAGAGCTCTCCTTTCAATCGTTGTTTTGTTTTCACCCACCAGCTCGGCCTCTCTCTGTTGTCTACTTCTGGTCCTCCGGCACGGAAAGGCCAACGCGCGAGGCGGTGGCCAGCACGCGCTGCTTCTCCGTAAGCTTGGCCGTGTCGTTCCACTCGACAGTGAGGCGCATCTTCTCGCGCGTGGCGGCCAGTAGGAGCGCGTAGTCCCTAGCGACCTGCCCGCCGCCCTCGGTGTCCTTGACGGCGGCCGCGAACTGCTCCACGAGCTCGGGCGCCGGCGTCGCGGCCTGCAGCGCGTCAAAGTACTCGCTGATGGGCTCCGCGAACGACGTGCCCACCGCCTCGTCCTGCACGCTCAGCGTGTTGTGCTGCCTGCGCAGCTGCGTCCTGTCCAGGAGCTCGCGCTCCACATCATGAAGCCGCCCGCCCTCCGACGCGCTCAGCCACCGCACCGCGCCGCCGCTCGCCGCGCCGCGCGCGCGCGCCGCGCGCAGCCCCCGTGCCAGCATCGCGCTGCCCGCCGCTCGCGCAAGCCGCGCTTTGATTTGATTCTGCGCAAGCGGCGCGGGGGCGGCAAGCGCGACTCGAGGCGGCGCCACTCGTGCTGCACGTCATGCTTTTACGAATCGCGCTTGTCAAGCTTCTCGTGCTCGTCGTGATCATGCATGGCGACCATTTCGGCAGCGGCAACAGCGACCGTGACTTGCCTCACGAGGCGGTCGGCAGCGTCGGGACTTTCCATCTTCGCGAGATAAGCTCCTTTCCATCGTCGCGAAATAAGCTCCGTGTGATGAAGTGAGCGACTCCGTGGCTCGGCATTAGGCAGTCGACCAGGTTGCAACGAAGGTGACAGCGGCTTGAGCGCCCCATGATGCCAAACGTAAGACCGGCCCGGCCCATACGACCATACAACTGAAAGCGACGCACAAAGGTCGACTTGTCTCGCTGCAGATCACCTTGAACGCGCACGGCGTCAAAGAAAAGCTCGCACTGCATGTTCGTCCCCCAGCCAGCTCGCTCGAGTCGCATGCCGCCACGAGCCCAAGACCTAAAATCTCCCGCCTTCCGAGACCTGCCTGCCCCATGATCCTCAGAGGTCATCTGTCGCAGCGCCATGAAAGCCACCTAAGTTAGAACAACCCCTTGCAACCGTCCAGCCATCCGGCCGTGACCGGCCAGGCAGCCCAGCCCAGCCCGGCACCAGTCAGCCTCCCCGGCCGAGCGCAGCCAAGGCGCCGCCGCTGCCCTCCGACCCGCTGCTCGTAGCAGCCGCCCTCGTCCGCGACGGCGGTGCTCGGCGGGGACGCAGGGCGGGCGTCCCGCGCGAGCCGTTACCGTGCACGGTGGCGCGGGAGGGGGAACGGAGGGAAGCGAGGCGGCGCGCGAAAGGACGAGAAGCAGAACCGCAATCAAAGTCCGAGTCGGCGGCGGCGGCGCCTGGGCAGGAGCGGGCGGCGCGCGCGGCGATGGAGGCGGCGGCGCTGGCGGGCGGCGCGGCCGGCGCGCTGCTGCTGGCGACGCGGCGGCGCGGACTGGCGCGGCGGTGGCGCGACGATGCGGCGGCGAACGCGCGCAAGCTCGGACCGACGCTGGTGACGGGCGGGGGCAAGGGCGGCGCGCGCGCGCGCGAGGGAGAGGGAGCGGGCGAGGACGGGCGCCTCGCGAGGGCGGCCTCCGAGGCGGAGCTCTCGTTCGAGAGCACCAGCGTCGGCAGCGAGAAGGACGTGCGCGCGCAGCTGGAGGAGGAGCGCGAGGAGCGGGTGCGCGTGGCCAAGGAGCTGGAGACGGCGCTGGCGCGCCTGGAGGAGCTGGAGCGCGCGGCCGTGGAGCGCGACGAGGCGCGCGCGGAGCTGGCGCGCGAGCGCAGGCTGCGCGAGATTATTGAAGCCGAGGCGCGCGAGGCCGCCGCGCGCAGCGGCGAGCTGGCCGAGGCCGCCGGTGCGCGCGCCGACCTGGAGGCGCGCCTGGAGCAGGCGCAGGCCGAGACGGCGCGCGTGCTCGAGGACCTTGACGCGCTGCGCCAGCAAATGTCTGTGCTGGAGGATGCCTACCACGAGCAGGCGGACGAGCTGGAGGGGCTGCGCGCCGTCGCGCGGCCCTCGCCCGCGGCGCAGCAGGCCGAGGTGCAGTTGGAGGCGGCGCTCGTGCGCGAGGAGGCGGCGCTCGACCGCGTAATCAGCCTCGAGCAGGCGCTCGAGCAGGCGCGCGCCACGGCCGCCGCGCACGACGAGGAGGCCGCCGCCTGCGTGGCGCACCTGCGCGCCAAGCTGCATGATCGGAGCGAGGAGATGACGCGTCTGCGCGGCGAGCTGGAGCGCGCGCAGGCCAGTGGCGACCTGCAGCTTGCGCTGCAGACGGCGCGCGATGAGGCTGCTGCCTCGGAGAAGCGCGCTACCGAGGCCACGGCCGCGCTGCAGCGGCTGCGTGAGGTGCTCCTGGAGCGCCAGCGCCTGGAAGGCGAGGACGCCGCGGCGGACGGCGCCGAGAAGGCTCCCCCTGCGTCTCTCGTGAAGCGTGGCGTGGAGCTTCAGGCAGTGGCCTGCATGGTGGCCGGCCTCATGCTGTGGTGAATCTGAATTCCGTAATGATGGTGGTACAAAATAGTAACAAAGACAGAGATCATTTTCTTTCCTTTTCCGTTTGCGTGGCGTGGCGTGATGAGTGAGGTGTGAGGTGAGGTGAGGTGAGGTGAGGTGGTCATCCTCAAAGCTCAAACTCGTCCTCGTCCTCGGGGTCATCCAGCACACGTCGGCGCTTCTTGGGCGTGGTGCAGGCCGGTGGTGGCGTGTCGCGCCGGTCGCAAAGGCTGCCATCCTTGTCCGCCTCGTGGTTGTCTTGCCCGTTCTCGTCATCCCCGGCTTGGTCGCCGTCATCCTTGACGTCCGCATCGGTATCGCGCACCGCGCGCTCCTGAGCGTTGACCCAGGTGACGACTTCGGGCCCGAGAAGGTCGGCGGTGGCGCGCAGGGCGGCGTCGGCGATGTCGCCCGGACCATGGTACTCAGGCCACTCGTACGCGACGTCGGAGAGGGCGGCGGCGTCTGCGGCGCGCGATCTGCCGGCCTTCATGAGGTCGTAGGTGTCGCAGGCGGTGTCGGCCTTGTACTCGAAGAGCTGCTTGAGCTCGGCGCGCGTGAAGCGCGCGGACTTGCTGGAGCCCGCCGCGCTTGGGCCCTTGGCGGAGCTCGCATGCAGAATGCCCTGCGCAGAGGCGAGCTTCATGTGCTGACGCTGGAAGATGCGCTCCTCGATGGTGCCGGTGGCAATGAAGCGGTAGATGAAGACCGGGTGGGCCTGACCGTCGCGCCAAATGCGGGCGGCGGCCTGCTGGTCTGTCGCCGGATTCCAGTCAAGGTCGAGCAGGACGAGGCGGTTGGCGCCGATGAGGTTGAGTCCGCAGCCGCCGGCGCGCGCGGAAAGCAAAAAGGCAAAGGGGAAGCCCAGCTGCATTGGGTCGCCGCGGTACGGCGCGTTGAATCGATCCACCAGGCCCTGGCGCTCGCCCGCCGTCGTGGACCCGTCGAGGCGCAAGAAGCCGTACGAGAGACGACGCAGCAGCACCTGCACGAGGTCGAGCGTCATGGTGGAGTTGGAGACGAGCACAATGCGATCGGCAGGGCGCGCCGCGCGGATCTGGCGCAAGAACGCCTGCAGCAGCGCGAGCTTGGCGGCGACGTCCACCTCGAAGCTCATGCCGGGGTCCGCGGCGCCCCCCCTGAGTCCGTTGTTGGCGTCGGCGGCGCCCTCGTCGTCGCCAGCGATGAGCGCCGGGTGCGTGCAAAGCTTGCGCAGGTGGTGAATGAGCTTGAGCGCGTCGGTGCCGCCAGCACCGGCGGCGGAACCCGCGGCGCCGCCGTAGAGGTGCGCGCGGACAAAGTCCTGGTAGGCCTGGGCCTGGGCGGCGGAGAGACGCACGAAGACGTTGACGTCGGTGCGCGGCGGCAAGAAGCGCTCGTTGACGGCGGCGGTTCGGCGCAGAATGAAGCCCTTGGTGAGCGCCTGGAGCTCAGCGGAGCGCGCGTCGGCGAGCTCGCGGTCATCCGCGGAGGCGCCGCGCTCGGTTCCGCGCTCGATGGGCGCCTGGAAGATGCGCTGGAACGAGCGCACGTCGCCACCGAGCGCGCCGGGCGCGACAAAGTCGACCATGGCGAAGAACTCGCCGAGGTCGTTCTGCACGGGTGTGCCGGTGAGCAGGATGCGGCGCTTGGTGGGGCAGCGCTGCAGCGCAGTAATGGTCTGGTTGCCGGAGGCGGACTTGAGCCGGTGGCCCTCGTCGCAGATGACGAGGTCGATGCCAGGCACAGCGTTGACCATGTCGGCGTGCTTGCGGAAGGTCTCGTAGCTGATGATGAGCACACGGCGCAACTTGGAGCGCGCGAACTCCTCAATTTGCGCGAGCGTCTCCTTGGCCGTGCCGGAGACCTCGATGGGCTCGATGCGCTCGCGGCCGAGCCACTTGCGGAACTCGGCGTCCCAGTTCCTGACCAACGAGCTGGGCGTCACCACCACGACGCGGCGGCACCAAGGCGGCCCGGACGCGCCGCGCGGGCCTTGGCGGAGCACCGTCCAGATGAGCGTGATGCACTGCAGGGTCTTGCCGAGCCCCATCTCGTCTGCGAGAATGGCGCCGCGCGTCTGCGCCACGCAGTCGAAGAGGAACTGGACGCCCTCGCGCTGGTGCGGCCGCAGCGCCTTGGACAGCTTCGGGTCCACCACCGTTGCGGCCGTCCCCTTGCGCTCGTTTCCGCGGAGGAGGACCAGTGCATCGGGCGAGTCCTCGGCGTGCAGAGGCCGCGCCGGCGCCGGCGTGCGCTGGCCCGCGGCGATGACTGGCTGCGACGCCGGGCGCGCCTTGGCCGGCCCGCCGACGCGTTTGAACGGCTTGTTCACCGGCACGCCCGAGCCTATGGCGCCCCCGGTCTGCGCAGCCGCGCCGGTCTGGCCGCCCACAAAGAGGCGGCCCGAGTCGAAGCGCGCCGCATCCACGCGCGCGCCCACCTCCACGTCGCGCCCGGCCACCGCCAGCGTGCTCCCGTCCGGGAGCTCACTGTCGTCGCCGTGCTTGAAGAGCGTGCGCCCCATCACCTTGCCGTCCATCTCGTACAAGATGGCCTTGTTCTTCTCCAACACCAGCACGCCGTCGTCCCACGTCTTGCGCTTTTTGTTCGATCTCTTCGTGTGCAGTGCCAGGTACACCTGCTTGCAGGTTGTACTGCTGTTGCTCTTGCTGCTGTTGCCGCTGCTGTTGCTGCTGCCGCTGCGCGAGGTCTCCATGGTGGGGGGTGACGCTGCCGCCGGCGTCGTGGATCGCGAGGGCGCTGTTGAAGCCAGAGACCGCGAGGGCGCTGTTGTCATTGTTGAAGCCGGAGACCGCGAGGGCGCTAATGAAGCCGGAGACCGCGAGGGCGCTAATGAAGCCGGAGACCGCGAGGGCGCTAATGAAGCCGGAGACCGCGAGGGCGCTGATGAAGCTGGGCGCCGCTCGGGAGGAGGGGCTGGCTTGCCCGCGACGCCCGCGCCATCCACGCGCCTCGGCGCCTTAAAGCCGCGCGACCGCCGCATGGCGGAACGGAGGATTTGCCTCTGCGCGGCTCTGCGCGCGCGGATCCGCCTGGCCAGCGCCACGCCACGCCACGCCACGCCACGCCACGCCACGCCACGCCACGCGCCTCTGGCGTGGTCGAGGCCGCACGCAGTCGTCGCCGCCCCCGCTCTCCCGCGGCTGCTGCCGCTGCCGCTGCCGCTGCCGCTGCCGCTGCCGCTGCCGCTGCGCCGCCGCCGCCGTTGCGCCGCCGCGCGAGTTTGAATGCGTTCTGCCGCGCCGTGGTTGGGCGCTCCATGCCTCCTCGCTTGCTCGCTCTCTTGCTTGGCCGCGAGACGCCGACAGGATGTCCCCAGCACGGAACACGCGACACGGGACAGGGCGCAGGGCCAGCAGCTTCAAGTTCCGCTTGGCCAAGCCAACAAGGGCCGCTCATCCTCGTTCAGCAGCCAGGTGATTTAGGTGATCGGATATCCAAAAGTGAGGTTGATGGAGTTTCGAGCGCGTGAGAGCTCATGTGATCGTCAGACTACAGTCAGATTGGTTGCGTTTGGTGTTCAGACGCCAGCGCGAAAGCGCTGGACGGTCGCGCGCTTGGCCGCAGCAAAAACGTGCGCTTGCATGTGCAAGCGGCCAGAGGCAGCAGAGCAGGCCTTGAAGCAGACAACTTGGGTGCGCGCGCGCAATCAGAGAGCCTTGGTGCAGCCGGCGGGCATCTTGTCGGAGAGGTCCGAGCTGAGGTCCCAGGTGCCGGTGCAGACGTAGAGGTCGATGGACTTGCGGATGGAGCGCGAGTCGTTGTAAAGCTGCACGAGCTCGTAAGCGAGGTCGTAGTCGGCGTCGAGCGTGCCGTCGGGCGAGCGGTAGATGACAGCGAGGGCGGCGTTGTTAAGCGCCGCGTTGGCGACGGAGAGCTCGTCCTGGTCGATGGGCACGTAGGTGGTGACCTGCGGCACGGTGTAAGCGTCGTCCGTCATGTTGGCACTGACGAGCATCTCGAGAACGGCGGCGGAGGCGTCGTCCATGCGGACCCAGTCGCGGTTCTCGCCAGCCTTGAGCAGGCACATGGTGGAAGCGATGCTCATGTCGCGCTCCTCGACAGTGATGTTCTCGTTCTCGAACCAAGGCGCAACGAAGCTGTCGACAATGTCCTCGCCGGAGAACTGGTTGTCGAAGAACTCCTCGCAGGTGTAGGTCTCCTTGCAGAGACCGCAGTCGCCGGAGTCGATCGCGTCGAAGGAGCAGGTCTCGTTGGCGAAGTCGTCGTCGAGGAAGAGGGTGTAGTCGATGCCGCCGCCGGCCGCCACCATCTTGCAGGTGCTGTCGGAGCCGCAGCCTGCCGTCTCGACGTCGGTCGGGGTGTAGTTGGCCGGGAGCTCGTAGAGGGAGGGGCCGTACGAGGAGCTGGGCTCGGCGCAGAACTGGCGGTTCTCCGGCGCGAAGTAGGCCGGCGCCATGACCTGGCCGTAGGAGCGCACGAAGGCGGAGGTGCGGCGCACGGCGAAGCCGATCTTGGAGCCCTGCAGGGGCAGCGGCAGGCCCTTGGTGGAGTAGGTCCAGGCGGAGCACATGGGGCCGCACGTGGTGAGGGCCTCGAAGTTGATCTCGTCCGTGGTTGCGGACGAGTTCACCAAGGCGTCCACAACGCTGCTGTCGAGCATCTGCACGAGCACGCCGTTCGTCTTCCACGCCGTGGCGAAGTCCGCCTCGGCCGGCTGCGCCACGGCGGCGGCCACGGCCAGCACGGCCACAGCCTTGAGCGCGGAGAAGCTGGCCATGGTGTTGTTTTCGATGTCGATCCCGTGCACACGCGCTGCTGCTGCGGCTGCTGCTGCTGCCGCTGCTGCTGCTGCTGCTGCTGCTGGTACGCCTCGAGGGGGCGGAGAGTGCACGCGAGGCGAAGCGAGGTTGCCGCGGGTGCGCTCACGCTCTCGCTCTGGTCTCGCGAGCTCGGTTGTTTCGGGTTTGCATGCTCGGCGGGCGCTCGGCGCGGCGTCTCGGATGCGCGCTCGCGCTCGGCGCACGCGCGGGACGGCGCGCCGGCGTCCCGCGGGAAACTGCCACTTGTGCCACTTGCGCAAGTCCGGACTCGGACTCAGCGGGCCTTTTCTGGCTGGCGCTCAAGTCGAGACTCGAGCGAGCGTCGAGGAACCTCTCTCGCTGGCGGCGCGGGCGGCACGGAGCCGAGCCGGAGCCACGTTCGGCTCGCCGGCCGGCCGCATGGCCGGCCGCGTGGCCGCCTCTGTCTGGCTCGAGGTCGGCGAGCGGAGAGAGACCGGCGCGCGGGAACGTCGATGGCTGGAGCGCGCCGGGCTACTGGTCATGTGGCCGATGGCCGGGCTAGACCGCGGTGACGCGGCTGCGACGTTTCGTTTCGTGCGAGCGATCACGAGCGAGCGAGCGAGCGATAAGTTACTTCTTACCCACAAGAGTGGCAAGGTGGCCCGGCCAGCTGGCTGGCTGGTTTTCTGCGAGCGTGAGCTTGCCTCTGCTTCCACGTGTGATTCCTTTGACTTGCACATGCTCGCTCGCTGGTGATCACGAACATCCGGGAGCACGCAGTGCCCCGCCCCACTCAACGCCTAGTGCGTGCGGGAGCCGAGCCGCGTGCTCGATCCCTCGCACGCTGCAGGCACGCGCGCACGGGACCACGCTCCCGGCCTCGTGTCAGCCAGCCAGGCGTTTCTCGCCCCTGGCGCGCGCAGCGCTGCAGCTCGATCCAACGAGCACGAGCCGCCGTGCCGCCCTGATGGTGGCTCCACGTTGGCTGGTATTTTATGGATGTATTTTTTACAATGAGCGATGGGCGATGAGCGAGCTGAGAGCGAGCTGACATCGCTCGCTCGCTGACATCGACTGTGAGGTTCGGATTCTCCCCATGCTAGCTGGCTGGCTGGCTGGCTGGCTGACTGTTGTTAGCGCGCGCCCGTGATCCTGGTCTCGCAGCGGCTACGCGGCCGGGCGGCCAGCTTGCTTGCTTGCTTGCTTGCTTGCGGCCGCTGCAGTGCTGCTCAGGCTCGGTCAGCCGCGAGGCGCGCAGCGCGGTCGTGCCTCGCAACGCGAGCCCATCGAGCGCGTCGATGGCTTGCTTGTGCGGTGCAGCAGTGCCAGCTGAGCCGAGATTAGCGAAAGGTGCCGTTGAGCTCGCGTTTCGTTTCGTGTCATTAGCGGCTAGGCGCCGGGCCAAATCGTGGACATGGAGGCCGAGCACGGGCCGAGGATGAGGCCTTGGGCCGGCTGCTTAGCTGACCTGCTTGCTCCTCTCGCGCTCCGTGATTTTCCCAAAATTCGGAAGCGAAGCTCTCAACGCGCTCAGCGGCGGCCACGTAAGCTTGGCTGGCACTGGCAGCTGTGACTACTGTGATCTGAGCGAGCCGCTCGTGCAGTGCCAGCTGCCAGCGTGGTGGCTGCGAGACCGTTTCGGGTGCCCCACCAATGCTCAGTCGAGGCTGGTCCGTGACGAGTGGTCTTCTAAAAACGCTCTGGCTGGGCTTGAGACTTTGAGCAAGAGACCTGGGCGTTTCCTAAAAGCATGCCTGAGCAGTTCTGAGCCTCCCTCCAGCCACCCACGGGCAGCCACCGACCGGCAACAAGGGGTTCTCACCTCACACAGAGGACGCCACGTGCCTTGACAGCGAGATGGCTCGCAGCTTCAGGCTGACGGCCTTCAGCGCTGCGGGTGCCTCGAGTCTGCCGGACGCGGACACACTGGTGCCTTTTGACGGTTTCACGAGAGAGGAAGCCCGGCGCTTGTTCACGGCTGCCACCGGACCAGCCAGCGGCGTTGTGCGCGCCTTGCTGGCGAGTCTACTGGCGCCAGGGCCTCGCGAACGCGCGAGCACAATGTGGAGCCGGGGCTTGCTCCAGCCATGTAAAAAAAACGAACCAATGACTCTCAATGCGATCAACGGGCGTGAGAAACGCGTGCGACGTCACTGCCATGGCCAAGCCGCCCGAAAAGCCTGATGAGAGAAGGGAGAGAAGGTTTCTTACGTTCCGTTAGCGTCAGCGTCAACGGCGAGGGCCAAGGCACAGGCCTTCTGGGTTCAGTATCTAATGTCCTTGTCGCATTGATTTGCATGCGCGCATGCGCGCAAATCTAGCTAGCACGCTTTTTGTCGAACTCATGGTGTTTCTTCTTACGGCTGCAGCTTAGTGGGGTCGGAGAAGAGCTCACGGGCGACAATGACACGCTGGATCTGCGAGGTGCCCTCGTAGATCTGGTAAATCTTGGCGTCGCGCATGAGCTTCTCGACGGGATACTCGGTGTTGAAGCCGTTGCCGCCAAAGATCTGGACGGCGTCAGCGGCGGTCTTGTTGGCAACCTCGGAGGCAAAGGCCTTGGCCATGGAGGCGAACATGGTGTTGCGCTGCTTGCCCTCGTCCATGACGATGGCGGACTTGTAGGTGAGCAGGCGGGCGGCCTCGATGTTCATGGCCATCTCGGCGATCATAAAGGCGACGGCCTGGTGCGTGGCGATGGGCTTGCCAAAGGTGGTGCGCTCCTGCGAGTAGGCGATGGCCTCCTCCATGGCGCGGCGCGCGAGGCCGACGGCGCCGATGGCGACGGGCGGGCGCGTGTGGTCAAAGGCCTGCATGGCGATGCGGAAGCCCTGGCCCTCGGCGCCGAGCACGTTCTTGGCCGGCACCTCGACGTCCTCGAAGGTGATGGCGCGCGTGTCGGAGCAGCGCTGGCCCATGTTGATCTCCTTGCGGCCGCGCGTGATGCCCGGGGAGTCGCCGTCGACGATGAAGCCGGTCATGCCCTTGGGGCCGGCGTCCGGGTCGGTCTTGGCCAGCACGAAGAACCAGTTGGCGTGGCCGCCGTTGGTGATCCACATCTTCTGGCCGTTGATGATGTACTTGTCGCCCTTCTTGACGGCCGTGGTCTTGATGCCGGCCACATCGCTGCCGGCGCCCGGCTCCGTGACGCCGTACGAGGCCTGCAGCGGCTCGGCCGTGAGGCGGCCGAGGTACTCGCGCTTCTGCTCGTCGTTGCCGGCCACGATGAGCGGCATGGACGCCAGCGAGTTCGCCTCGATGGCCGTCATGACGCCGGTGCAGCCCCAGGCCAGCTCCTCCTGGATGATGCAGTTGTCCAGGCAGCCCAGGCCCATGCCGCCGTACTCGGCGTCCACGTGCGTGTTCACCAGGCCCAGCTCGTGCGCCTTCTTGAAGATCTCCATCGGATACTCCATGGTGCGGTCCAGCTCCGCGGCCGCCGGCGCGATCTCCTCCTTGGCGAACTTGCGCGCCAGCTCCTGGTACGCCTTCTGGTCATCCGTCAGCGACAGCGTCGGCCCGCCCAGGGACCCGCCCGACAGCGCGCGCACCTGCGCGCCCGCGAGCCGCCCGGCGGCGCGCTTCACGGCCTGCGTGCCCAGCATCCTGCCTGCCTGCCTGGCCCACCACGAGCGTCCCAGCCGCGCGCGCGAGCAGCGGGCGGGGGCGAGCGAGAGAACGAGCGAGCTCTGCGGCGCGGGCCAGGCGCGAGCGCGAGCGAGACGCGGCGCGGCACGACTCGCAGCGAGCGCGGCGCGGCCCCGATTTCCTGTCTGCCGCGGCGCCCTGCCGCCGCTCGTGCGATCTTGATGCACAAGCGGCCTCGCCCGCAAAGCCCGAGCAGGCCTTGCCGGTAGGTGTAAGCGCCTTGCGCTAGGCGGCGCGCGCCTCCCGCGCCCGCCGCCGCCTAAGGCTGTAATCCCGCGCTTCGTGTCGCGCCCTCGGTTTGCGCGCCGCGCCGCGCCGCGCCGCGCCGCCCCTCCGCGCCGCGCCGCGCGCCGGCCGCGCCGCGCCGCGCGGCCGAGGCGCCGCGCGCCGAGCCGAGCCGAGGCGCCGCGAGGCGCCGCCCGCCGCGCCGCCCGCGCCCGGCCGGCCCGCGCCCGCTCGAGCAGACGCAGGCAGCGGCCTCGGGCGCCGAGTTTTCCGCCGCCTCGTCACCGCTTTCGCCGGGTCCGCGCGAGGGGGGCGCGAGCGCCGGGGCCGCGTGTGCGCCCGTGTGCACCGCGTGTGCGCCGCGTGTGCGCAGCGCACACCGAGGGCCCGGGGCGTGGCCACCGCAGTGACGCCGCTGGCCAGTGACGGCCTCAGCGGCGCCGGTGAGGGCGTGCAAGCGATGACGCCGCCGCCGCCGCCGCCGCCGCCGCCCGCCGCCGCGCGCTGCGCCTCGTCATCGCGGCCAGCCGCAGAACCGAGGCGCGGCGGCGGCGGCGGAGCGCGGGCCGCCTCGGGCGCGGCGGCGCGGCGCGGCGCGGCGGCGGCGGGCGGCGCGCGGCGCGGGGCGGACGAGGAAACATCCGCGGCGCCAGGGCGGCGGGCAGGCAGGCAGGCAGGCAGGAGGCAGGCAGGGCCCCGGCGGGCGAGCCCAGGGCACGTTGGCGCGCGCGCGGGCGACGCGAGGCGAGGAGCGGAGCGCAGCCCGCGGCCGAAGGCGAAGGACGCACGGCGCGGCGCCGGCGGCCGAGCGAAGCGGCGCAGACAGACAAGCCCGCGCGTGCGGCGGGTGCAGCTGGGACTCGCGCGCACTGGAAAGGGAGGTAGGTAGGTGGCCAGGCTTGCTGCTGGAGCTGGGGCTGGAGCTGGAGAGGGCCTCGGGCAGCATGGACGACGGCGACGCGGACTGGGAGGCGGTGGAGGGCGTGTCGAGCTGGGAAAATGTGGAGGCGCCCGGCGAGGAGCTCGGGCTGCAGGCGCTGGCCGCGCAGGACCCAGAGGCCGCGCGAAGACTCAAGCTGGAGCGAGAGCGAAACCGAGACCGAGAGGTGTCCGTGGAGAGCGTGTACAGGCAGTTCGTGCTGGATGTGCCGCGCATGGACATGGTCGTGGACGACGAGCCCTGGGCGGGCCACCCCACGCTGCTCTTCATGGAGCTCTGGCAGCGCCTGCTGGCGCGCAACCCGAGCCGCCGCCGCGCCGCGCGCGTACTGCGCCTCTGCTCCCAGTCCGAGCTCGTGGGCTGGTTCGCCATGGGCCAACGCCGCTGGATCCAGGGCGACGACCACGAGGCGCACTTCCTTGACGGCGGCCGCCAGCGCACGGACATCCACTTCACCGACAAGCCACCGCGCACCGTGCAGAGCATCTCCATCACCAAGCCCTTTCGCGTCGTCGACTTCCCGGCCAATGAAGAAATGCCGCGTGAGCGCTTCCGCGTGCGCCTCACGCTCACCCATGACCTCGACTCTGGCACAACCACCTACGCCTGGACGCGCAAGGAGGGCCCATCCACGGATTGGGTCTTCGTCGAGGCGTGCGCACAGGAGCCCATGCGACCATGAGAGCCGCACGACACAGAAGACGCCGCGCGCGGCCCGTTCTGGACCTCGGTCTTGTACGTAATCACACTTAGAAATCCGAGTCAAGCGGAGCAACCAATCAAGCGCATGAGCATGGGCCAATCGGATGATGCAGGAGCCTTGGCTCATTCGGAAGACCTTGTTTTCTTTCGGGAGAGTACTTGCAGCATGCGAGGCGAATGCGCGCTCTCTTTCAAGAGACGACGATGGGAGACCTTGTCATCGGCGTACGCGACGGTGGCGCTCCGCTGATGCGGCCTTGGAGTTCATGACTCAAGCCGCCAAGCGCACGCGTGCAATTTGCTGTGGAGAATTGATTTTATGACGTGGCGCATGCAAAGCGGTGCCGCCAGGCACGAAGTGGTTCGGAAATTAGGCTCATCCGGCCCGGACACCAGGCTGATCAGGCCCGTAGGCTTCGCATCGTGATGCTTGAGAGCGCTTCTGCCCTGTCAAGATGGCATGCGCGCACGTCGTGAGTAGCGAGCACCATGGATGGAACACCTTGGAGTCCCGGTGTGGGTTCCGACTCGTGCAGAACCAGTGGGTTACGGTCCGGAGGGGGTGAAGAGAGATGCGACACGTGCCACACAGTGGCACACAGAGGAACCAAGATGGCGCGCACGTGCCTGCCAGTGGGTCAAAAGCCGCTCACTTGCTGGCCTCAAAGCTGTAGCACCAAGCTACTGCGATTCCAGCCTAGGCCTAGGTCTACTACACTGTTCCTCCTTCGGATCGCTCGTCACGCCGTTGCGCCCTTGCAAACTGGTGACAACCAAGCCTCGCCCGCGGTGCTGTGCGCCGGAGACGATTCTGCATCGTGCCCGACGTGCCGCCACTCCCCTTGTCCCAACGTCGCGAGTCGCGGCGCATCTCAATGGCCACGACGGCGCGGCGGTCTGACTGACTCGTGACGATACCAGAGATTCTGTGACACCAGCGATTCTGTGGCTCGCAGGGCGCCCAGCTCAGCAGCAGATCCTCCAAAAGGCCGGACCCGGCGCTCCCCTCCACCAATGTGAGCCTGTCAGAGGAGGACCGATGCGAGGTGAGATCTGCCTGCGACTTTTGGCTTCCTCCGCTTCGACTCGGCGCTCATCAGACCGTCTGGCCGGTGGTGACTCGGGTGAGTCTCTGTGCAGTGAGTCAGAGGCGAGGTTTGCTTGGTTGCTCCACAGCCTCTGCACTGCCAGTGACAGTGAGGTTGGTCGTTCGTGCCTTGCAACTGCACGTTGCCTTTCATTACGCACTGCAGTGGCAGCGCGTGGCGCTGCAGGGTTGGTTGATGAGGACTCGGACTCGCGGAGATCGTTGGTGACAAGACCGTGATGACATAACTCACATCAAGTCGAAGCAAAGCACAATCCATCCAAGCGGCCGCGGCCACCGCGCACAGCGCCATGAGCCAGGTGTCGCTGGGCGGGGCGTCCGAGGCGCTGGCGGAGCTGCTGGAGGACGGGCGCGGCGCAGTGTCGACGCGCGAGCTGCTGGCGCTGCTGGAGCGCACGGGGCTGAGCATCGACGATGAGCGGCTGAGCAGCGACAGCGCCATCAGGGCGTGCCTGGGCAAGGAGGAGATCTCGCTAGGCGAGCTCATGGCGCTGGCGAAGCACAACGCGCTGGTGGAGACGGCGCTGACGGGCAACCTGGTGATCCCGAACTTCCAGCAGGCCGCAGAGCAACTCAACGCGTGCTTCGAGCAAACGGTGCGCGGCAAGGCGTGGCACTCAGGCAAGGTGAGCACGCGCACGCCCAAGCTGGCGCGCGAGGACCCGGAGCGCGTGGCCGCTTCCTTCTGCAGCATGCACGGCCAGCAGTGGAATCGCGGCGACTACGAGGCGCGCTTCACCGTCACGGAGATGTGCGCGCCGCTCTTGTACTGTACGGCGCTCGAGCTCAACGGCGTCGAGCGCGTGCACAGCTACATCGGCCGCGAGCCCTCCGGCCGCAGCGTGCGCGACCTCTCGCTGGACAGCGCCAACCTGCCGTTCAACCCGTTCGTCGACTCGGGCCTCATCATGCTGGCGGCGCTCATCAAGACCTCGGACCGCCTGGCAGACCGCTTCAACTACGTGCGCTCCATCTGGAAGCGCGCCACGGGCCACGCAGAGGCGTCCTTTGCCAATTCGCACTACCTCTCGCAGCGCCGCCACGCCAATCACGCCTACTGCCTGGCCTACATGCTCAAGGACCACAACAGCTTCCCGCGCGAGGCCTCGGCCAGCCTCGAGGACACCATGGACTTTTACTTTATGAACTGCTGCATCGAGGCCAGCACGCAGCAGCTCGCCGTCTTCGCGGCCACGCTCGCTGGCGGCGGCGTCTGCCCCACCACCAACACGCGCGTCTTCTCCGCGGAGCACGTGCAAATGTGCCTCAGCATGATGTCTTCCTGCGGCATGGGGCCGTACAGCGGCTCCCTCCAGTTCACCATCGGCTACCCGTGCAAGAGCTCCGTCTCGGGCTTCACCATGGTCGTCATCCCCAACCTCGGCGGCTTTTGCACCTACTCGCCGCGCCTCGAGCCCGAAGCCGAGATCAGCAAGTACGGCCTGGCCTTCGCGGAGCAGTTCGTCAACCAGTTCCGTCTCCACACCTTCGACTCCTTCGTCGTGCAGGACGCCCACGTGTACCGCGAGATCTTTCGCGGCCCGCCCGAGTCACGCGACTCGCTCGGCGACGCGGTCCTCGAGGCCGGCACCGCCAAGGGCAAGACCGCGTGTGAGGCGGACGCGGACGCTGCAAAGGCCGCCGAGGCCGCCACCCGCCGCCGCGCCGAGCAGGAGCGTCGCGACCTCCAGCGCCAGCGCCGCCGCAGCAGCCTCGAGGAGAGCCTGAGTGAGGAGGACGAAGAGGACGAAGAGGACGAGGACGACGAGGACGAGGACGAGGATAGCGCCGCCCCGCCCGAGACCGATGCAGAGGACAAGTACAGCGATCAGGGCGAGTTTCTAGCGCCTGGTATTCCAGACCTGCCGCGCGTCGACTCCTACGATGAGGGCGCCGGCATTTTCGCCTTGCCGTCGCCGGAGAACGGGAACGGCCATTACGCGGTGCCGCCCCCGCCGAGCCTCTCGCCGCGCCTCTCGCCGCGCTTCCTGGCGCAGCCGAGACCCAGACAGCAGCAGCAGCAGCAACAACAACAACAACAACAACAACAACAACAGCAACAGCAGCAACAGCAGCCGACCTCATCGTCGTCGTCGCGCCTGCGCGTAAGCATGTCCTCGCAGGCGCTACGTGCCGTTCAGCCGGATGCGGCGCAGTCCGCCAGTCTTGCGCGCGGGGCCGAGATCATCAACGACGAGCTCTTCTACTGCGTGGCGCGCGGTGACGCCGCGCACCTTCGTCGCGTCGTGGCGCGCGGCGTCGACGTCAATCTGCCCGACTACGACCTGCGCACTTGCCTGCACCTGGCCGCATCCGAGGGCCACCTGGACTGTGTGAAGCTCCTCTGCCTCTTCGGCGCCGATACGACCGCTCGGGACCGCTACGGTAACACACCACTCGACGATGCGCGCGCCGAGGGCCACGCCGACGTCGCCGCCTACCTCTCGGCACTCCCCGACTACGCGCAGTGCCGCTCGCCGCGTGACTACCATGTGCTGGAGAAGCTCGGCGCCGGCACGGACTTTGGCGACGACGACTCCCTGGGCAGCACCTGCGACTCAGCGTCAGAACCCGACCGCGACTTGATCGTCAGTGCCGCCGCGCCGCCGCCGCTTCCGCCGTCGGCTGTCCAGGGCGCCATCCGCGACGAGGATGAGGACGACGGCGACGGCGACAACGACGACGACGACATTGAGAACGATGTGGACGCCAGTGTCTCACCCGCCGATCGCCTCGAGGCCCGCGCCAGCAATGAGAGCACCAACACGCCGCCTTCGCCGCGGCTCACCGAGACCATGACGCCTAGCCCATCGCGCGCGCAGCTGTCCAACGGGCTTCGCGCCTATCACATGCTCATGGACGCCATGACGCAGCGCCAGGGCATGCGCCCGGCCTCGGCCAGCATCGACGACGAACCAGGCTCCACGCGGACGGACACGGAAGACTTCACCGGGGATATCGCCGCGAGCGAAGTGGGCGATGTCAGCTCCGAGAGCTCAAACTTCATAGGCCCCTTGGCCGACTTGCTGCTGCGCGGTATTGAAGCGCCGCGCGCATTCAAACCCGCCGTCCCTGACGCGGACACTCGCGCGCGCATGGAGCAGATCCTCAATTCCCTCGCGCAGATCTACACGGACGAGGCCGGCGTCGAGCACAGCCGCAGCGCGACCGAGCTGGACCTCCTTCAGGCGCTGCACCTCCAGGGCATCGGCACAGAGGAGCGCTACAACGACCTGGCACGCGAGTTCGCGCGTGATGATGGGCCGGACGCCTCCGACGCCTCCCCCGCCGGCCGCCACCGGCGTCGCTCCAAGCTCGCCCCCCCCGGTCCTCAGCGCCATCAAGGCGGCGGCGGCGGCTGGCGGAAAGGGCAATGGGCCAGTCGCCGACGGCGACGCCGCTGCGGCTGCAGGCGCCGGCTGCGGACGCGAGCTCACAGCGCGCCGACTGCAGTACTACTGCCAGAAGTTTCCCTACATCGAGCGCGTGCTGCAGGGACGCGCCGTGATCGGCGACTTTCGCGGCTTCTCGCGCAACATGATCAAGGTTTACGAGCGCGCCAAGGATCACCGCGAGGGCAAGGTGGCGGACTACATCCCACAGCTCGCGCGGCAGGACCCGGAGAAGTTCGGCATCGCCGTCTGCTCGGTGGACGCGCAGCGCTTCTCGTACGGCGATGCGCGAGACCCGTTCTGCGTGCAGAGCTGCAGCAAGCCCATCTCGTACTGCATTGCACACGAGCTTGTGGGCGAGGGCGTCATCCACCGGCACGTGGCGCACGAGCCGAGCGGCCGCAACTTCAACGAGCTCACCCTCAACAAGGACGGCCTGCCGCACAACCCGCTCATTAACGCGGGCGCCATCATGACGGCCTCGCTCATTCTGCCCGAGGTGAGCTCCGAGGACCGCTTCGACTACGTCACCTCGGTTTGGAAGGAGCTCAACGGCGGCGAGGAGCCGGGGTACTCGAACGAGACCTTCCTCAGCGAGATGTTCACCGCAGACCGCAATCGCTGCCTCGGCTACCTCATGAAGGAGAAGGGCGCCTTCCCGCCGCACGTCAACTCCACGCACGCGCTCGAGGAAGTGCTCGAGTTCTACTTCCAAATGTGCAGCCTCGAGGCCACCGCCGAGTCGCTCTCGGTGGTCGCCGCCACGCTGGCCAACGGCGGCGTCAACCCCATCACGCAGAAGCGCGTCTTTCGCGCCGAGACCGTGCGCAACTGCCTCTCGCTCACCGCCTCCTCCGGCATGTACGACTACGCCGGCGAGTGGCAGTTCTCCATCGGCGTCCCTGCCAAGTCCGGTGTCGCCGGCGCGCTGCTCATCGTCGTGCCCAACGTCATGGGCATCTGCACCTGGTCGCCCCGACTCGACAAGCTCGGCAACTCCGCGCGCGGCATCCAGTTCTGCAAGCTGCTCCAGGAGCAGTACACCATTCACCGCTACAGCCTGCTGCGCGGCGTCTCGAAGAAGCTAGACGTGCGCGACTTCTCCGAGGACTTTTACCTGCAGCGCCGCTGCCAGCGCCTCGTCGAGGCCGCCACGCGCGGCGACATCAAGGCGCTCAAGCTATGCGTCTCTGAGGGCGTCTCGCTCGACACCACCGACTACGACGGCCGCGCTGCCGCGCACCTCGCCGCCTCCGAGAACAACCTCGACTTCCTCAAGATCCTTGCCGAGGCCGGCGCAAGCATGAACTCCGTTGACCGCTGGGGCCACACCCCGCTCGACGACGCCGTCAACCACGGTCATGCCGAGGTCGTCGCCTTTCTCGCCTCCGTCGACGCCTCGCGCGGCCCAGGCACCCGCACCCCCGTGCGCGCCCGCCCGCCCTCCCCCGTCACCGTCACGGCCTGCCACATCGACAACGCCGCTCAGCCCAGCGTCAAGCCTCCCAAGAACCAAAAGACCACCTTTAGCTAGCTCCTGCGCTAGAGCTTTAGCCACTAGCTAGAGCTAGCGAGCGAGCTCGCCAGGCTGTCTGTGGACCAGCTCTTGGAGGTTGGGCTACAGCTCGCTGGCTAGCAGATAGACCGAGCCAGCGAGCGGGTTTGGGCCTGCCCGGCCGCTGGTATAGCGCAAATTATTTAGCTTTTCTCCTTTCATGCTCTTGGGAGCCGCCCGACGCAGGTCCCAGCCTTGCCCGTCCGGGACGGCAAAGTTGACGCCCATCCACGCGCATCTGATGATGGCCGCCTGCAGTGCGCAACTATCACCTCTTGTTCGTGTGCGAGAGACGCATGAGTCCTCGAAGCTTTTTCCAGTGAGACGTGTTCGTGGAGCGGCGCCGGCCAAGTACCTCTCCCGCATTGCCAGCACGACTCCGCGAGGACTTCTTCGTGTATGTGGCTGTACCTGTGCTGCGTTGCAACTCTCATGGCGGGCCCGCACGGCCGGCCTGCCACGGCGGGCTCGCCCTCCTCCTCCTCCTCCTCCTCGGCGCCGCGCTCGCCCCTTGGTCCTTGGCGCCCGCGAGTGCGCCTTGGAGCGTCGCTCGGCTGCCGGCGCAGGCACACGACTTGGAGCCCGAACCCGAACTCCGCCGCCCTGAGCGCGAGCGCGAGCGCGAGCGCGCGCGGGCGCGGGCGCGAGCAGACCCGGCGCGGCGGCGGCGGCATGCGCGCGACGGAGCGCGGCGCGCGCTGGCTGGCGCGCGGCGGCGCGGTGCGGCGCGCGGCGGCGGCGGCGCCGTACGCGAGGCTGCGCGCGAGGCTCGCGGGCGAGGACCCCGAGGTGGACGAGCACGAGGTGGACGAGCACGAGGCGGACGAGGTCGAGGTCGACGAGATCGAGGACGACGTTCGTGAGGCCGGTGAGCACGAGGCCGACGAGCTCGAGGCCGAGCCCCAGGTCGAGCTCGAGGCCGAGAAGCGCGAGGTGGAGAGCCGCCGCGCCGTGGCCGGGCGCAAGCTGACGGCGCTGGAGCTGGACGCCGATGACCTGGGCGGGGAGGAGCTCGCGGCCGCCAGGGAATTTGCGAGGCGCGTGGCGCGGACGGGAGAGGTGGCGGCGGAGATGGTGGCGGTGATTGAGCGCGACGTGCCGCGGTCGTTTGGGAGCGAACTAGCGCACCTGGACACGCCGCAACGCAGGCGCGAGCTGCTGGAGGTGCTCGTGGTGTTCTGCGCGCACAAGCCGGAGGTGGGGTACACGCAGGGCATGAACTTCGTCTGCGTGGTGGCGCTCGCGCACATGAGCGACGAGGACGCCTTCTGGCTGCTCGTAGACCTGGCCGAGGCGCTGCCGGATGGCTTCTTCCAGCGCGCGGCCTTGGACGAGGTGGAGCTCTTTGAGGAGATCGTCCGGCACTGCGCGCCAACGATCGCAGACCACCTCGAGGCGGACGAGGCGACACCCGGCGAGCTTCAGCGCGCCATGAGCTACCTGCTCGTGCGTTGGATGGTGCCACTCTTCGCCGGCGTTGTGCCTCTCGAAACAACCTTGGCCATTTGGGATTTTCTGCTGGACGGGCGCGACCTCGTGCTGGGTCTGCACCGCGTGGCCTTTGCACTGCTCGAGGTGCACGCCGGCCCGCTGCTCTCGACGCACTGGACTGCGGAGCAAGCCATCAAGATCGCGGCGCCGGAGTGTGGCTACGCAGCGCACTTGCGGGCGAGCCTCGAGACCACGGCGGGTAGCGCCTTCATCCAGCGCATCCAGCACTGCGCCGCGCGCGACGACCGCCCACAGCGCATTCTGCGCCTTGCGCAAGAGATGACCATTCGTCAAGATTGGCTGGACCAGGCGCGCGCCGCTCGGCAGGCGGAGCGCAGCAAGAGGCCGCCCATCAAGCCGGCGACGTCTACGGTGGCATCCACGCCGGCGTCCACGCCGCTCTCGTCGCCGCGGAACGACGACCGCACCAGCCAGGCGCCCGCCCACCTCTTCAGACGCAAGTCAGACCTGCCGCTCAAGGACCTCGGCGCCAGCGGTGGCGGCCTTTACGCCTGCTTTGGTCCGCGCGAAGCGCCCAAACAGGCACCCTCCAAGGAGGAAGCCTCCTGCCTTGTGCAATAGAGCTGCTAGCGGGGCGAGCGAGCGGGCGATTGCGCGCATGCAGCGCAACGCGTCATGGTCGAGCAGCGGAACCGGTCCCAGTACACTATACTACCATGGTACACCATCATTACAAATCAGACAGTGAGTCTGCCGTTCTCCTCCCCATCCTCCTCCGCATCCTTCTCCTCCTCATCCGCGTCCAGCAGATCAAAGTAGGCGTCGTAGGCGAAGAGGTCGCCGAGAACTTGCGTGAGATCTTGCGCGGGCGGGTCCTCCATATCCTCGTCACTCAGGAACTCGGTCGCGTCCTCAATTCCAAGGTCGGCCATCTCGCGCTGCCTGGCGATGCGCCACACCTCGAAAGCCGCGCCGCCCTCGCCATCCCACGGCCTGCGCAGCCCGGCCTTGAGCGCCTTGAGGCGAAACCGGTGCAGCTGCAGCGCCTCGGCGCGGGCGCCGACGATGCGGGTCACGTCTTCTTGCGTGAGTGGCATGAGGTCCTTGAGTCGCAGCCTGCCGCGTTCCACAGCCCCTTGCAGCGTCTGCTGCGCCGTGTCGGCAGCCTTGGTGCAGGCCTCCAGCTCCTCGCGCGCTTCCTGCAGCACCCCATCGATCTCGCCTGGGCTCTTGATGTGGTGCAGGTGCTCCGGCTGACCAGCTTGGAAGGCCTTGACCCGGTCCTCCGCCTCAATTTGGCTCTGCTGGGCCACGCTGAGGTTCTGCTTGGCAAGCGTCGCGGCGCGACGCGCGCGCGCCAGAGTCTCGGACGCGCGACCCATGCGTTCCACGCACACGCTTGAGAGGCGGTTCTTGCCCTCCTCCTGCGCGCACCACTCCGCAAAGACTTTGGTCGCAAGCTTCACCACACGTCGCAGCTTGACTTCCTCACGCGCACGGCGCTGCGCCTCCTCGTCGCTGAAGAGCGTCTGCATCAGCACCACAATGTCCTGAAACTCCTCCTCGCCGGACGGCCTGAACGTGTAGATTCTGGGCGGCTCCGGCGGCGGCGGCGCGGGCGGCGGGGTCCGCAGGAGCGCCACGAGCTTGGCGCCGGCGGCCCGGAGCCTCGGGAGTGCCAAGGCTCCAGACGCCGCTTCCGCGTCTTTGTCCTTCTCCTCGGTCTCCTCCTCCCCCGCCTCGACGTCAAACTCGCGGTAGGCCAGCTCGCGCGTCGCAAAGTCGTAGGGTGCCCCGAGCCAGGCGACGGCGCCGTAGGGTCCGTGAAAGGAACGCAGCGCGGTCAACAGCATCTCACGCGAGTGCAGGAAGCGAAAGGCATAGCACTGGCGCAGCGACGCGACGGCCTCCACGAGCGAAGGATGGTCCCCTGGTTCCGAGAAGACCGAGTCGCTCGAGACGGACGACTCCGCGCTCGAATACGCGTACTCATCCGACTCCGACGACGAAAGACTGTTCGCAACCGAGTCGCTGTCGTCGTCGCCCTCATCGTCGCTGTCCAAGAGCAGGACCGGCCCGTCACCGAAGACTGCCGAGAGGTGCACGGCATAGCTCGGCACATCTTCGTGATCGCGGCCGAAGCCAACGCGCAGGGTCGCCGCGAAGGCCTTGGGCGGCAGCAGATCGTGCTCGCGCGCAATCTCGATAAGCCTGTAAAAGTCGTGAAGCACGATACGCAACGTAGCGTTGCGCGAGGCGTCGATCACGTGGGCGATGCGGTCCGCCACGTCAAAGCCGGACTCCTCCTTGGCCCAGAATGCTCCGTTCATGAAGCCATTGATGAGGTCGTCGACCTCGGACGCTGCATCCGCGCTGACAAAGCCATGCGAGTCCATGATGGCGCCTTGACAGAGTGGCGTGAGGCACGAGGCGTCCAACGCAAAGAAGCCCGTCTGCTCCGCGTTCGCCTGCAGCAAACGGGCGATGAGGTCGCGTCGGCGTCCACGCTCCGCACAGTACTCGAGCACCTGCTCGGCGGTCCACGCCTTGCCGGCAAAGTCGGCAGGTGGTGAGTGGATTGGGTTGCCGTCGAAGAGCACCTTTCGGAGCACGCGCATGGCGCCCAGCTCCGGTACGAGCTCCACCAGGCGGTTCGCCTGCACGTTGAGCACCTCGAGCGAGTCGCGCAGGGCCCCTGCCCAGAGCGCCGGCTGCAGGTGCTCGAGTTCGTTTCGCGCGAGCTGCAGCGAGCGGAGGCGCGGCATCTCTGCGAGCGAACACGGCAGCGCCCGCAGCGCGTTGCTGCTCGCGTGGAGGCGCTCGAGCTGGTGCAGGTCGCCGATAGCGTCTGGCAGCGCCTCGAGCTTGTTGCGGCTCACCTGGAGCTCCTGCAGCGCCATCAGCTTGGTGACGGCCTCGGGCAGCCTCTGCAGGCGGTTGCTATTGACGAGCAGCCGCTGCAGGCTGCGGCGCATCTTGCCTTCAAAGCAGGCCTCCTGGAGCGTACTGAGCTGATTCCCGGACAGCGCGAGTGTACGCAGCGAGGAGAGCATGGCGATTGCCGGCGGCAGCGACGTGAGCCGGTTGTCAGACAGGTCGACCTCGCGCAGTCGCTGAAAGCTGGCCCAGAAGGAGAGTTCCTGCGGCAGCGTCTCGAGCCCGTTGGCCGCGAAGCTGAGCACCTCGAGCAGGTGCAGACGCGCAAGCTGCGAAGGCAGCGATGTGAGCGTGGCGTGGCCCGAGATGCGCAGCTCGCGGAGGCGTACGAGGCGGAAAACGGCCTCTGGCATCACGCGCAGCCCGAAAAAGTGCAACTTGAGCACACCCGTCTCGCGCGCGCGCCACGGCCGCGGCGAGCTTCTTGTGATAGAGCCCCTCCACGACGCGGTGCTCGCCGGCCACGCCAACGTCGGGCCGTAGCGTGGGCTCTGGCGGCTGCCCGATGATGCGGCGCTTCTCGCGCTCGCGGCAGTCCCAGAGAATGGCCTGCACGCCACGCTGGGCCACCGTGGGCGGCGGATGCTGCAGATCTGGGTTGTCTACGAGCGAGAGCGTAACGAGCTGCGTGAGCGTTCCGAGGCGGCTGTTCAGCTCCACGATGCAGTTCGTGGTGAGGTCTAGCACGCGCAGGTGCACGCAGCGATAAAGAGACTCCGGGACGTCCCGAAGGCGATTGCCGCCTAGCTCGAGGCACTCCAGGCTCGTGAGTTGGCCAAGCGACTCTGGAAGCGCTTCAAGACGGTTCTCCCGCAGCCCGAGCACGCGAAGCGTGGCGATGCCAGTGATGGCGTCCGGCACGCGCACAATCTGATTGTATGAGGCCTCGAGGCGCTCGAGACGCGGCAGGCGGCCCAAGCTGGCCGGTAGGTCCGTGAGCCTGTTGCCGCGCACAACGAGCTCGCGCAGGTGGTGCAGTGTGTGCCAGCGGTCGAGCGACGGCGGGATGCCGCTGCGCACAACCTCGCCCGTGACGATGTTGCCATACTCGTTGGCGCCCGTGGTGTCGTTCATCCAGAACTGCCACTCACGCTTGCCAGCGCGGGCCAGCGCATAGCGCTGCTTGATACGGCGCTTGCCGAGCGCCGCCTTGGAGGGCACCTTGGACAGGTCGAGTTGGGCAATGGCGACGTCGTGCTCTCCGCCACGCTGGTTCGGGGGCGGCGTGGCGCCGGGCGGCGCCGGGAGGTGCGATGGCCGCGTGCGCTGCGCGCGTCCCGTGGGGCCATGATGGTAAAAGGTTTCGCCGGAGGACTCCTCGGCGGCCTCGGTCCAGCCGTCGGGCAGGTCGCTCTCGCCGTCGGCGCCAGCGAGGAAGCCGGCGAGGAGCGCTGCGTCGTCGATGGCGAGGTCCTGCGCGTCCGCGGCCGCCTGGGTTTCCAGCGCCTCGAGAGACCGCAGACATTCCCCGGTGCGGTCGTGCACAAAGCCAATGGCGCCCGTGGCCGGATGCGCGAGGAACTTCCAGTTGTGCATGTCAGCGCGGATCTGCTCCGGCGACATGGCGGCTTGCGCGGGGGGCGGAAAGAGCGCGAGCGTCTCGAGGACGTTGTGGCTCAAGTCCAGCTCCTCGCAGGCGTCGAGCTCCGAAAGCGCAAGCGGAAGTGTGACGAGATTGTTACGATCGAGCTTGAGCGTGCGCAGCAACTTGGCCTGAGCCACGTGAGATTCGACCGCCATGAAGGTATTGCCCCCTGCGACGAGCAGGCGAAGCTCGGGGAGCGCAAAGACGCTTGCGGGGAGCTCCTCCAGGTGGTTGTACTGGATATTGAGCTCCTGCACCGTGCGCAGCAAGGCGAGATCGCTCGGGAGCGCCGCGAGGTAATTCTGCGAGAGATCGAGCACGCGCAGGCGCCAGAAGCGCAGATGCAGGCCCTCCGGCAGGGCTCGCAGACCGTTGCGCGCAAGGCGCGCTTCCAGCACGCGATTCACGCGATCGTCCTGCACGAGCGCACGCAAGAGGTCCTGATTGTCGTCGCGAAGCTTGCCTTGCAGATCCAGCCGGTCCGTGTGGGGCGCCTCGCGCACCAGGACGTCGACGTCGGCGCGGTCCGACATGCGCAGCTCCATGCGTTCCAGCTTACGGTGGCGCTCCAACTGCACGGCCTCGGCGACATTTGCTGCGAGTCGTGCCGGCCCGCGCGTCCAGCGTCGCTCCTGCTCGCGCCGCTCCTCGATCTGCAAGAAGACGTCGTGCTCGTTCTTGCGCTGGTTCCACGCCACGTGCTCAACGCGGGCCTCTTGCAAGGCCGCGAGCTGCTCTCGTGCCGCACGGTGCGAGCCGAGCTTCGCAACCCAGTCCGTGTAGCTGACGTCCGGATGCGTTTCGGGCTCCTCACCCACAAAGGTTTCCCGTGTGTCGCCAGGCCGCACCACGAAGCGCGTGGGTTCGTCACCAGGGCGCAAGGTCCGCACCTTGACGGACGGAACCCTGTGTCTCGGCGGCGCTTGCACGACCTCTCCCCGATCCTGTCCCTGCTCCTTGTGCTGGTTCCGCAGAGCAGCCGGCTGTGCGGCCACGAGCGGCAAGGAGGGCAGCTGCGACTGCGGCGGCTCCACGTTGCGCGTCGTCGCGCCGCGCTGGCGCTTTCGCCGCCTGCGCGGGGGCAGGGCTGGGTTGGCCTGCGCCATGGCGTCGAGCGCCCAGCCGGGCACCTTCGAGGCTGGCCAGCAACCGCCGCCTCGCGCTGCGCAAGAGCACTGTGGCTTTGACGTGGCCCGAAGTTGGGTTGGCGCGCGGGGTGTCCGCGTGGAGGCTCGCTTTCTGCGCGTGTGTGTGCGTTCTCGCGTTCGCGCACCTCCTCAAGTTCCGCCCTCAGACTCGGATCAGGCTGGCTCACAGTCTGTAGCGACAAGGATCCAGCCTCAGCTACGAAAGCCAACGCAGTCCCGGACGGGGCAGCGCAGCGTAGCGTGGCGCTGCGTGGCGCAGGGTGGCGTGGCGTGGCGTGGCGTGGCGTGGCGCTTTGGTTCGAGGTGGGACCTTGGTCGCGGCGCGGCGCACAGGAGAGCGAGACCATGGAGGCCGAGAACGAGGCAGAGACGCTCCTGTTGAAGACGCCGTTCTGGCACACGCTGCTGCCCGAGGGCAAGCCCGTGCAGATCAATGACCTGGGTGGCGAGCGCGAGGTGCCTGAGCGCGTCAAAGTGGTGATCGTTGGCTGCGGGCTGACGGGCGCCTCGGCCGCGTACCACCTGGCCCTGCAGGGCGTGCAGGACGTGCTCGTGGTGGAGGCGCGCGGGCTGTGCGACGGCGCGACAGGGCGAAATGGCGGCCACCAGTGGGGCGAAGTCGCGGAGGCCGAGGACGAGGCCGGACAGGCGCATATGCGTGTGGAGGCGGCGGACGTGCGGGCCGTGCGCGAGTTCGTGCGCACGGTCGCGGACGAGGCGACGCGCAAGCGCATCGAGCTGCACGAGACGGGCGGCGTGCACTTCTCCATGGACGCCAAGGAGGAGCCGTTTTTGCGCGACTTTGCGCAAAAGACGGGCCAGGGGTTTCTGGACAACCGGGAGATGCATGAGGGTGGCGCGGTGAGCGCCGCGTGCGCGGAGGAGCACCTGAGCGGCGTGGAGGTGTCGGGCGCGGGCCAGCTCGTGCCGGGATGGCTGGTGCTGGCGCTCGTGGAGGAGGCGCGCAAGCGCGGTATTCGCGTGCAGACAGGGTGCCGGGTCGGCGCGGTGTCGCCGACGTACCAGTCCTTGGCGGGGGTGGAGGGCGCGGCGCAAGCGGTGGGTGAGCAAGAGGGCTGGAGCGTGCAGCTGCACATGGCAAGCGGGTCGGTTCGGGTAATGGCGGACTGCGTGATTCACGCCTCGAATGCGTACGGGCGCGCGCTGTTGCCGGAGCGGCTGCAGCGCTTCGTGCGCGGCGTGCGTGGCCAGTGCATCGCGGCGGAGGTAGTGGACGGCCGTGGGCCGCGTGTGGCGCCTCGCTCTCTGACGTTTGAGAGCTGCCCGGGCAGCCACGAGGAGTATCTGATCCAGCGCACTGGCGATGGTATGGTGATTTTGGGCGGCTGCCGGCATCTGGCGACGGAGGAGGGCGAGCCGTTCGAGGACGAGGGCGAGCCGGAATCGCAAGTGCGCGACGGTCTGGTACGTGCTCTGGAGCAGCTGTTCCCGGACTCAAAGTTTGCGGTGCGACACACGTGGACCGGGCTGATGTGCTTCACGGAGGATCGCAAGCCGGTTGTGGGCGCGCTGGCGGAGCGGGCTGGCCAGTTTGTTGCGGTGGGGTTTGGTGGCCACGGTATGGTGCGCACCTTTAGCGCCGGGCGCGCAGTGGCGGCTCTTAGTGCCGCTCACTTGCAGCCCGGCCATTGTCCTGGCCCCGACGCGACGGACCGAGAGCTGTTGGAGCTCTTTGACGTTGGCCGCGTGGAGTAAGTGAGTAAGTGTAAGACGAAGAAGAAAAGAAATGGTTGCCATGGTACCATGGTACCAACCCCAGAACTTGAAGAGCAACGCTGAGGTGACATCAGATCATCGAAAAATAGACAGAGAGAGTCAATCTGCAACACAGAGGTGAGATCAAATCATCAGAGACGCCCGCTTGTTCGATCGAGACAAGCGGAAATGCACATAAAGGGAAAGGCCGCACGTCGCGATGCCGACGGGCAAATGAAGGGCCGCGACGTGAGACGGATGGGCAAATGAGCGAGCGAGCGAGCGAGCGAGCGAGCGAGTAGACAGGCGGACGGACAGGCAAACGGCAGAGAGCGACAGCGAGAGAGAGGCAGCCGCTAAGGAGCATCCTTGGGCGAGGGCACACGGAGAGACGAGACGAGAGGCGCGCCCTGCACCTGCTCCTCCTCCTCTAGATGGCTCAGGCCTCATCAACGATTAGACATAGTCGTCGTCGTCGGTATTGGCAGGGGGCGCCTCGTGGAAGCTGACCGCCTTGTCGCGGAAGGCGTCGAAGTTTGTGGGCGGCGGCAGGACGCTGTGGGTTTGCACAAAGGAGGTCGGGTGCTCGATGCCCTTGGAATTCTTGGAAGAGAAGGAGCCGTCGCCGTCCTTGGAGCGCGAGGCGCTGTCGGTACCGGAGATGCCGACGCGCTTTGTGGTAACGGTGGAGGTGGCCATCTTGCGAAAGAGCACGTGGAAGGCGAGCCAGGAGACCGGGAGGAAGTAGTCGTGCTTGTTCCACAGGTAAGGGATGAAGAGGAAGGCGGTGTAGATGATGCCCTGAACGGCGGCCTGCGTGTAGGTGCCGCGCTGGAACCTGAAGAGCTTGCGCTTGAGGGCCTCGGCGCGGCCAGACTTGGAGGTCATCTCGCCGCTCATGATGCGGTCGAACTGGACCTGGATGACAAAGGCCTGGACACCGTTGAGCAGCATGGTGAGCGCGGAGCCGGCCATGTAGAGGACATAGACAACCTGCGCGGTCTCGTCACGGAAGCCGTCCGACGCGATGAGCGTGATGAAGGGCAGGATGGCGACAAACATGGACATGAGCATGTTGATAAAACCCCATGCGCGCGCCATCCGCACGAGGGCGATCTGTGCGCGCGACCCCTTGAGGATGGTGGCGAGCAGCTGCGGCTGGAAGAAGAAGGCGGACATGTAGAAGCCGAACTTGGCGATGAAGAAGAAGACCGTCATGGGCCAGGTGTGGCCGAGGCGCTCATCGTTGGTGGCGAGCTTGATGATGCCGACGACAAAGGTGGCGGGCGCGCAGAAGACGAGGAAGGACAGCACGGCGACGTAGCCCTTGTTGTCGAAGAGGCCGTAGCGCTTGCCGGCGAGCTCCTTCTGCAGGACGAGCTCGCGGTGCTGCTCGCGCTTGGCGAGGACGTCCTCGCGCACCGCGAACAAGTTGACGACGAGGTAGGCCAGGTTGATCGCCCAGAGCACCTTGATGGCCACGAGGTTCACATCGCACGTGATGCCCTCGGTGCTGATAAAGTCCGTCAGCCCCGTCCAGCCGTCGGGGCACACGCAGTAGCCCGCCACGCACGAGCCCGCGCCGCACACGGCGTTCCACGGCTCGCTGTAGTACGAGGCGAAGAACGGCAGCAGGTACGCCTCCGTGTTGCCGCAGAGGTCCGCCATCCTCGCCCTGCGTCCTGCAGTCGCAGCTGCCGCTCCGCCAGCCCCGGCCGCGCTCGCCCCGCCCCGCCCCGCCCCGCCCGCCCCGCTCCGCCGCCGCCGCCGCTGCTGAGGGAGGGCTCGCGCGAAAGGGCACTGCCGCGCCTCGCGCCAGGCGGAAAGTACGCCCCGAGGCCGCGCCCGCGTCCGGGCGCCGCTCGCGCGCGGCCGCGACCGGCTGGCCGGTGCAGCGCGGGCGCGGCGCGTGCGCGGCGGCCGCGCAAACTTGGACTGTCGCGGCCGCGCGTGCACGGGCTGCCCGAGTCGCGGTCGCGGTCGGCGCCGGGCTGGCCGCCGGCGCCCAGGTCGAGGCCGCGGAGGCCGCCGCCGGCGCCGCGCAGCTCCGCGGCGCCGCGCAGCGCGGCAGCAGGCGCCGCGGCGAGGGAGGCGAGGCGCGCGAGGCGGCGCGGGCGAGCCGAGCGCGGGCGAGCCGAGCCGAGCCGGCCTCGGCGGCCCGGCGCGGCAGGAGGAAGGAAGTACCAGTGCTGTACGTGCAGGCGTGCAGTGGCACTGGCAGGAGCGCTGGGCTGCGCGCGGGCGGTGGACGCGGCGAGGGAGGCGTGCTGACCGGCCGAGGGCGCGAGCGGGCGCGCGAGCGAGCGAGCGAGGCGCGCGAAGCGGGATGTCAGGAGTCGTAGCTGCCAGCGCTGCGGAGCGGCGATGACGCCGCGCACAGCAGGGATGCGAATGGCAGTTGATCGGGCACGGAGGTTGGACTTGCGCGGGGCCAGGAAGAAGCCTGAGCGGAGCGCGCAGGTAAGCGTGGCCGTGGCGAGGCTTGGCAAGTACGCCAGCCACGCGCCAGGCAGGCTGGCGGGAGGGCTGAGGCAGCCGAGCCAGCCAGCCACCGCCGCGAAGGATGGTACGATTCGTATCGTCTCGGAGCCTTGACGCCGCGCGCGGCCGCCTTCCGGAGAGCCCCCGGCGCTGCCAGTTCAGGGCCGCCGTCGCGGTCAAGGCTAGGCTCGCTCTTGCGCGCTCGCTCGCCGTGCTTTGGTTGGTTGCGATGCGATGCGACTCGGATGGTTGCTTGGTTGTCGACTTTTTCCGCGGAGAGTGCAACTGCAGGAGGGAGGCTATCCTACTAAGTTGGTTGGTGAAGTGGAGTGGGGCCGCCGTCCACTGTCCACTGTCCACTGGCAGGGCCGCGGCCGGCGGGAGTTCGGGTCGGAGGCCGAGGCCGCGCGCGAGGGCGACGCGGACGCGGCCGCGGCCATCACCACGGCGGGCGCGCGCGCGTGACCGCGTGCGTGCGAGCCTGCGAGCCTGGGAGCGCGCGAGACCAGCTGAAAGGAAAGGCACCGGGCGCAGGAAGCCCTGGCTTGGATAGCCGGCAGTCGGGCAGTGCTCTCTGCTCATCTCATCAGCCACAGCTGGCGGCCGCTGGCAAGATTGGGACAGGCAAACACAGCACGAAAACCAGGGCGTGGATGCGGCTGCGGCTGAAGGAAAGCACGCTGGCGAGGCTATGGTGGTGGAGTGCTGCCAGTGCCAGGCTTGGAGCGGTGGCGAGCCGCCGCATCTGTCTGCAGCGGAGCGGTGGAGGCCGGACGCGGACCGGCGACCCGGCGGCGAGCCTCGGAGCCTGCCAGTGAGCGAGATGGGCCGCCGGCGCACGCAGCGCTGCCCGCAGTTTGTGTCTGTCTGGTGATGGCTGGCTGGTGCCGCTTGTCTCAAGGCTTGCTTGCAGCAGGCTGGCGGCAGCCGGGAAGCGCCTCTGGAGAGTGACGAAGTCGCCTCAGAGTTCAGACGCGCGGCCTAGCTAGCTGCGGACGCCTGCGGACGCAGACCGTGACCGCGGCCTTGACGCCGACGCGGACCGTGTCTGCGTCGTAGTTACCGCCGGCGCGACGGTGGTTGTGACCGTCCGAGTCGTGCAGTCACGGTGCGGCCGCTGCGCCGCACGGCCTGAGAGGGCGCACTTGCCACCAATAGCTGCAGTGGTACTGGTAGGACGACAGTGATTGGCGGCAGTTCGCGCATCGAGCGAGCTAGCTAGCTTGCGCTGGCTGCGCTGCTGGGTGGACGAGGATGCTTGCTCGGCTGCGCTGCTGGCTGGCCATGGACGAGGATGCTTGCTCGGCTGCGCTGCGTGCGCTGCTGGCTAGGGGAAATTCGTCACGACGCGGCCGGATGTGGTGCCAGACGGAGGGCGTCAAGGTCGCGAGATCTTCGCGATGTGCTCACTACAGCCGTGGCGGAGTCCGACGTTCGTGCGTTCGCTCGCCTTTGTCGACTATGACAGTTCGTCAGCGGCGCCCCCCTCCCCCAAATCACCGCACCAAGAAAAAAAAGAATGATCTTTACCACATGTCAGGACTCTCGTCAGAGTCCTCGTCGAAGATGGGATCGAGGGCCAACTCGGTGGATTCGTCGATGGGGAGCTCGTCGAGGCCGGTTCTGCGTAGCTCCGCAGCAGCACGGTCCTTCCAGAAATTCTTGGACACGAAACCGTTCAGCACCGGCGTAAACATTTGCGAGGCGGCAGACTCCCCACCTGGGCATGTCTCTGCGCCCGCCGCGATGCACTCAGCTAATGCTTTCACGTAGTTGCTGTTGCGGCCCCTCTCGGCGATGTCGCGCAGTGTTGCAGCATGGACCTCGGGAGGAAACGGGTTGTACTCGAGTCGGCCAAGAGTGTTCTGCCGGCAGACGGGTTCGCCGTATCGCCTTTTCTTCGCACGAGGGGTTCGCTGGGCTCGCTCGAAGATAAGGCTGGCGAGGGGACTATTTACCAGCTCCTCGTCTGCCTCTTGCCTCGGCCGGTTCCACTCGCACCTCCTGTCGGTGGCAGGGCCGTCTTCGCAATGGTCACGTCTGAGGTTTTGGACGGCCTGCAGCAGTGCGCTCACATGCACGCAGCCGCTGTCGGCACGCGCCGCGGAACACTCGCACATTTGGTCCTTGATCTTGGTGATGACCGGGGGCCGGTTGTTTGGGCGCCACACGAACTCGCATTTGGCGTAGACCTGATACACGCCGTTGACCATTGACCTCGGGCAGAGAAGCATGAGCCAGCAGGTGTCAGGGAAGCGATCGCCATTGCTCGGGTAGTAGGCGCCGAATCCGCGCAGGTGTGTGCGGAAGCAGATGCGCTTGTAGCCCTTCTCAAGCACCCCGTCCTTCGTGCATACGTCCTTGAAGTGCGCTTGCAAGACCGTCTCGGAGACAACTGGCGCGCGCTCTTGCATCTCACCGATGTTCGAGATCCAGTCCTCATTCTGAATGCCCTTGAGCATCGAGCTGACCTCGGCGTTGTCGATGAGTGGGAGCTCGTGGGTTCTGCGCCCGTTATTGCGCAAGATTTGGAGAGCGCTCAGGACTTCTGGGCAGCGTAAGTTGGTGAGCGCTTTGTGCTCCTTGCGTGCCTCCTCCTCAACGCGCAGCTGCGTTCGAACATCAGCGTGGAGCTCAGCCACCTTTCTGTTGCCCGGAGACTGACCGCGAGTGCGAAGTCAGCGAGCCAGCTGCGCTTGCTTGGCCGTATCTACCTCGCTTTCAGCCATCTTGGCCCTCGGTGAGATCGACAGTCTCAAAGCCATCCTGGGGTTGCACTTTGGTGACCCCGTCACCCACGTCGTGTTGCTTGGACGCACGGCCGTCGCACTCACACGTCCCGCGGAGGCCGTTGCACTCGCAGTCACACGTCTCGCGGAGGCCGTTGCACTCACACCTCTCGCGGAGGCAACGTAGCCCCAGCGCGATGAGGTCAACGTGATCCCTGTCAAAGCCTGTCTTGCCGACGAGCGCCGACACGTCGGTCTCGGCCAGCACGTCCAAATCCAGCGAGTCGACCTTTCCCGAGGCGAGGAAGAGCCCAACGCCGGCGAGAAGACCGCCCTTTGCCGTCTTCATCTGCACGCAGACGTCCTCCTTCCGCGCCCGGCGCCAACCCATGTGCGCGATGAGCTTGCAGGCGAGCTTCTCGGGCTTGAGCCACTCCGTTACGTCCACCTCCTCATTAAGGAGCTTGTCGAGGACGCGGAGCGCCGTCAAAGGCCCAACTTGAACGCCCCTGGTGTCGTGGTCAGTCTTGACGAGCAGTGCGTACGCCAAGCACACGGCAGCCGCCGCAACCTGGGGCTCGCAGTCTTTCTCATCTGCGAGCTCGTCGATGATGTGTCCAAGGTCACGCTGACACTCTTCCCCGGACTCGTCGTCCAGAGGCGCTGTAGGTCCGGCAGGCTCGAAGAGGGTTCCCATGCCAACCTGCCAGTCTGCAGAAGGTACGACGAGGAGGTTGCCTCCTTCGTGCACGAGCATGTCCGAGTCGGCCGAGATGATGTATTGAATGGTCCGTTCGCGAAGCATCGCCGCCAGAGTGTGGTTTGCCTCGTAAGGCGCCACCACGTACGCGAATCCATCCTCGCGCAACCGCCGAATGACAGCATAGACGAGCTCACGCGAGACGCCGGCGTCGACCTTGGAGAGCTGCTCCAAAAGATCGGGAGGAGGCTCTTCGCCCTTTGCAGCGTGCTCCTGAAGCTGACTTGCTAGGGCGTCGGCCTTGTCCTTGCGCTTCTTGCTTCTCGACGAGTTTGTAAGAGACTTCATCGGACTGGGCGCCCCAGCAAAGGCAACGATGGGCCTCGCGCCCATTCTTTTGAGCTCCGTGAGCCGATTGACAAAGCTCTCCACGGTCTTGGTGAAGTCCTTCTCCGTGCTGTCCTCGTGCATGACACTCACGTACATGTGGAGCCAGACAGAGGCGTCCACGCCGACGTCCTTGTCGGACAAGAGCTCGCAGAGCTTGACCTCGCGCGACTTGGACGCCAGAAGCCGCCGAAGGCCAGTCACGCCCATCCTGGCTGAGAAGCAAGAGGCGCGAGCGCAGGCGCGTTGCCCAGCTCTCCCGGCCCACCCCTGCCGCGCTGCCGCCTTGCTCCGCGCGTCCGCGTCCGCGTCCGCCGCGGCGACCGAGGCTACGGTTATGTTGGCTCCGCTGGCGCGACCTTGAGCCACACGAGAAGTGGTCTAAAAAGGAAAATGCGTTGCGGAAGCCACGTGGGGATAGCGCGCGAGTCTCCTCGCCGCGACGCCTCCCTCCTTCAAGTTGGCGCGGAAGGTGGCGCATCTCATCATTGCTTGCCGGCCAGCGCGTGGCACTGCCGTCGCGCCAATCCGGTTTGCTCGACACCCTGCTCGAGTCCGTCACCAGCACGCGCGAGTCGCTCGTGCTCAACGGCCAAGCCAACGACGTACGATACGAGCGGCTTGGTGGGCTGGACCATGGCCAGGGCGTCTTCGCTACACGCGCCCAGACGAGCAGAAAGCCGTCGCACAAGACTCGGAATCAAAATACTTTGTGTTCCGCCGGTTTGGGGGCCTGTACTGTGGCCTCATCAGAGTTGCCCCGGCCACTTGCGCCCGTACCACTCGACGAGCTCGAGAACATCATCGGGTAGCTCGCTCTTGTCAATGATGTGAAGAGGCAAGTAAGCGTTGAGGACCTGAGCACGCGGGTGCAACCAAACGTCGGGCTGGATCCACGCGCAGTCGGTGGGGGTGCTGGTTGAGTGGTGCCACTTCTTCGGGCAAAAATAGCGCCAGAGGTGGCTGATTTCAAGCTCGCGAAATTCGAGACGCCATTGGTTGGTGCCAAGGTCCGCATACATCACAGGGAAGAACGGCCAGTCGCAGTCCGGCAGGCGCATGATCTTGGGCTGAAGGTGCGAGATGATGTTGTGCAGGTAGTTCTCCACGAAGAGATACATGGACGTCATACGGAAGTAGAAATCCTCGGCAAAACCGCGGAGTACGCCGCTGGCAATGTTGCGACCCACGATGAAGTTGTGGTCCGAATAGCCGATAGGGTACGACGAGAGCCCGCACTGTGTCGTCGCAAACGAGTCGCGATCAAAATCGTGGGGCATGAGAAATTCTGCAAACGCAAAAGTATCGTCACGCATGCGGAAGATGACATCGTAAAAGAGACCCTGCTGCAGCTCGAGCTGCTCGATGTACATCATGGCTTTGCGGAAGTTCCGAAAGGTATCTTGCTGAGCGTCGAGCCAACCGTTGTGCAGTGCATCCCAGCCCGGCGGGAAGAAACTGCTCGTCGGCGGCGGGTAGACGAGCATGCCGTCATTTTCTTCCTTGATGAGGACGATGTGCCAAGTCATCACATCTTCGGTTGACCGGGAGCGCACGTCCATACGGATGATCTTGCGGTAGGTAAATGGGGAGTCACCGCGCATCTCAGTGACATGCTCAATGTGGAGCGTGCTCGAGACGACGCCCGGAATGACCTTCACAGCCCACTTGCGCAGGTAATCGTCGTCCCAGTCCGTGATTTCGTAAGGGCTGGGCCAGCGAGGAAGCTTTAGGGACTCCAACTTGACCAAGACCTTCACGAAGAGTAGCACCTCGACTTCGTAGCGACGAAGCTGCGGCTCGAACACGTTCAGAATCTTGCTCTCCAGCTCCAAACGCGACATCTGGCCGGTGATGAGCATGAGAAGGCGCTCCTTGCTCGGGAGCCTGACAGGGTTTCGGAAGACGCTCCAGCTCCTTGTCTTCAAGTGATCCCCGTCGAAGGGCTGGTGACCATCAACGCCGTCTTCGAAAATGACCGCTTTGATGCGCGTGTCAGGAAACTGTCCAATGCCAGGCGGACCCATGCGCTTTCCGTCTGGGCTAATCTCAGGGCGCCGCTTCACCACTTCAATTGCATCCTTGCGCAACTTCCACTGTGTCGAAACCACGGCTTCGTCTGACCGAAATGGCGGTGTGCCTGATCGCCTTTTCCCGGTGGTCAAGATGGACTCATGGTTCTGCAGCGGCTGCAGCGGCTGCGCCATGTTGACGTAGAGGACGTGAAGGATGTACACCACCATCGTAGCCATGGTCAGCATCATCACGAGCCGCATATGCATTCTGCAGAAGCGCGTGAAGGGCCGTGCCTTCATCGTCTTTGCCCCTGACCCAACAGTACGAAAGCGCGTCTCGAACATGGCCCAGACGCTGTGCGTGCAGGAGGCCGGCCCAGACTCAGGCCACAGGGCGCGTGGACTTCCGCCTCCCTCCTCCTCCTCCTCCTCCTCCTCCTCCTCCTCCTGGCACTCTTGCCTTCGAGTTGCACGGCTGCCGTAGCGCCTGCCGCGCACGCGTCTAGCTCCGCACGCCGCGGCGCTGCGACTGCCCTGCCACGGCGCGGCCGCTGACCCGCGCCGCGCCGGCGCTGCCCGACGCTCCCTTGCGCGCGCGCCTGCCACGCTCGTCTCGGCAGACGTTCCCGTACCGCGTTTGCTTGCGCTCCGCACCAACTTGAAGAAGCCTCGGACAGCTGTCCAGCCTGGCGGGCCCTGGCAGTGATGGTGAGTGGGGTGCCTCTCTGGCTGCAATTCTCCCCTCTTCGCGACCGAGGCTCTCTGGCCGCTCAAGAGGGCAGAGGGCGCAGTCGGCATGCCTCGCCACACTCCGTTCATTTCGCCCCTGATGCGTCTCGGCCATCTCGCGCATGCGCATTGGCGCCTTCTTCACGCTGGAGCGCGGCGCGAGACACGGGCTGGTGAACGAGAGGTACGAGAACGAGTGCCCATTCTGCGAAACGGGCGAGCCGGAGACGGTGCCGCACTTGATGCTGCGGTGCACCAGGTGGCACGGGTTGCGGCAATACCACTTGGAGGAGCTCATCAAGAGCTCAATTGAGATCGTCAACAAGGTGGGGAGCGGGCCCCAGGCAGCCCCTGTGGCTGAATGGGACACGCGCGACGACAGAGTCGTCTCAATTCTCCTGGGCGGGAGAATTGCGGGCGAAGAGCTGCTGCGGGATTGGTACGCGAGCCAGGGGGAGGAGGCAACCTTGAGGGTTGCTGACCCTTCGGGCCCGGGGCCCGACCCGCCCAGCCTTACGGCCGTGCCTTCACCGGTCGACGCTTCGCGCGTCGACCAAACCCCGGGCTGCTTTCGAGTGGCCCTCTTTCTCCAAAAGGTAGTCGTGGAGAGACTGCCAATAATTAAGACCTCGCCGCGACGCCGCTCCCTCCTTCAAGTTGGCGCGGAGGGTGGCGCATCTCATCATTGCTTGCCGGCCAGCGCGTGGCACTGCCGTCGCGCACCTCCAATCCGGTTTGCTCGACACCCTGCTCGAGTCCGTCACCAGCACGCGCGAGTCGCTCGTGCTCAACGGCCAAGCCAACGACGTACGATACGAGCGGCTTGGTGGGCTGGACCATGGCCAGGGCGTCTTCGCTACACGCGCCCAGACGAGCAGAAAGCCGTCGCACAAGACTCGGAATCAAAATACTTTGTTTTCCGCCGGTTTGGGGGCCTGTATTGTGGCCTCATCAGAGTTGCCCCGGCCACTTGCGCCCGTACCACTCGACGAGCTCGAGAACATCATCGGGTAGCTCGCTCTTGTCAATGATGTGAAGAGGCAAGTAAGCGTTGAGGACCTGAGCACGCGGGTGCAGCCAAACGTCGGGCTGGATCCACGCGCAGTCGTCGGGGGTGCTGGTTGAGTGGTGCCACTTCTTCGTGCAAACAAAGCGCCAGAGGTGGCTGATTTCAAGCTCGCGAAATTCGAGACGCCATTGGTTGGTGCCAAGGTCCGCATACATCACAGGGAAGAACGGCCAGTCGCAGTCCGGCAGGCGCATGATCTTGGGCTGAAGGTGCGAGATGATGTTGTGCAGGTAGTTCTCCACGAAGAGATACATGGACGTCATACGGAAGTAGAAATCCTCGGCAAAACCGCGGAGTACGCCGCTGGCAATGTTGCGACCCACGATGAAGTTGTGGTCCGAATAGCCGATAGGGTACGACGAGAGCCCGCACTGTGTCGTCGCAAACGAGTCGCGATCAAAATCGTGGGGCATGAGAAATTCCGCAAACGCAAAAGTATCGTCACGCATGCGGAAGATGACATCGTAAAAGAGACCCTGCTGCAGCTCGAGCTGCTCGATGTACATCATGGCTTTGCGGAAGTTCCGGAAGGTATCTTGCTGAGCGTCGAGCCAACCGTTGTGCAGTGCATCCCAGCCCGGCCGGAAGAAACTGCTCGTCGGTGGCGGGTAGACGATCATGCCGTCATTCTCTTCCCTGATAAGGACGATGTGCCAAGTCATCACATCTTCGGTTGACCGGGAGCGCACGTCCATGTGGATAGTCTTGCGGTAGATAAATGGGGAGTCACCGCGCATCTCAGCAACATGCTCAATGTGGAGCGTGCTCGAGACGACGCCCGGAATGACCTTCACAGCCCACTTGCGCAGGTAATCGTCGTCCCAGTCCGTGATTTCGTAAGGGCTGGGCCAGCGAGGAAGCTTTAGGGACTCCAACTTGACCAAGACCTTCACGAAGAGTAGCACCTCGACTTCGTAGCGACGAAGCTGCGGCTCGAACACGTTCAGAATCTTGCTCTCCAGCTCCAAACGCGACATCTGGCCGGTGATGAGCATGAGAAGGCGCTCCTTGCTCGGGAGCCTGACAGGGTTTCGGAAGACGCTCGAGTTCCTTGTCTTCAAGTGATCCCCGTCGAAGGGCTCGTGACCATCAACGCCGTCTTCGAAAATGACCGCTTTGATGCGCGTGTCAGGAAACTGTCCAATGCCAGGCGGACCCATGCGCTTTCCGTCTGGGCTAATCTCAGGGCGCCGCTTCACCACTTCAATTGCATCCTTGCGCAACTTCCACTGTGTCGAAACCACGGCTTCGTCTGGCCGAAATGGCGGTGTGCCTGATCGCCTTTTCCCGGTGGTCAAGATGGACTCATGGTTCTGCAGCGGCTGCGCCATGTTGACGTAGAGGACGTGAAGGATGTACACCACCATCGTAGCCATGGTCAGCATCATCACGAGCCGCATATGCATTCTGCAGAAGCGCGTGAAGGGCCGTGCCTTCATCGTCTTTGCCCCTGACCCAACAGTACGAAAGCGCGTCTCGAACATGGCCCAGACGCTGTGCGTGCAGGAGGCCGGCCCAGACTCAGGCCACAGGGCGCGTGGACTTCCGCCCTCCTCCTCCTCCTCCTCCTCCTCCTCCTCCTCCTCCTGGCACTCTTGCCTTCGAGTTGCACGGCTGCCGTAGCGCCTGCCGCGCACGCGTCTAGCTCCGCACGCCGCGGCGCTGCGACTGCCCTGCCACGGCGCGGCCGCTGACCCGCGCCGCGCCGGCGCTGCCCGACGCTCCCTTGCGCGCGCGCCTGCCACGCTCGTCTCGGCAGACGTTCCCGTACCGCGTTTGCTTGCGCTCCGCGCCAACTTGAAGCTGTCCAGCCTGGCGGGCCCTGGCAGTGATGGTGAGTGGGGTGCCTCTCTGGCTGCAATTCTCCCCTCTTCGCGACCAAGGCTCTCTGGCCGCTCAAGGGGGCAGAGGGCGCAGTCGGCATGCCTCGCCACACTCCGTTCATTTCGCCCCTGATGACTGAGGTAGGTTTTACTTCGGGCCGCCGCGGCTTGTGCAAAGCAGAGCCAAGCAGGGACCCACGGGATTTGTTCAAGGCAAGCTGGGGCGACGCTGGGGCTGCTGGGCCAGGGTCGCAAGGGAAACATCAAATCGCGCGTGCTCAAATGAACTGCTTTCTTTCATGAAATCGCTCCCAGCAGCCCGTCTCAGAGCTACGCGGGTTGTGTAGAGCTGCTCGCTCGCTGCACTGGGCGCAGAAGGTCGTGACAGGC
>JABLUY010000165.1:19936-87383 GCA_013306675.1 Thraustochytrium sp. TN22 | reverse complement strand
CCGCGCGCGCGCGCGCGCGAGCGAGCGAGGGAGCGCGGCGCGAGCGGTGCGCGCGAGGTGCTGGCGGCCTTGGTTGTTGTTCAACTCAACTTGCTGTTGTTCCTTGAGAGCATTCGTTCATCGTCACCCAAGCGCGCGCTCAGAGCGCAGCAGAGAGTTAACGCGCGGCGGCGGCGGCAGCGGCGGCGCGGCGGCGGCGGCGGCGGCGGCGGCGGCGGGCGAGCGGCGGCGAGAGCAGCGCGCGGCGCAGAGGCCGAAGGCGAGCGCGGCAAGATGGCCAACATCGTGTCGCTGGACGCGCTCAAGAAGAAGACGACGGAGGACGGCGGCGGGAACGAGTACTACGCGGGCGGCGCAGGGAACGACGGCGGGAGCGGGCAGAACGTGGTGGTGCCGGGCGAGGGCGGCGGCGGCGACGCCGTGAGCCAGATCTTCGCGCGCGCCAACGCGGACACGGCGGCGGGCAACGAGCTGGGCGACGCGCCCGGCGTGGTGGTGACCTTTTACCGCAATGGGTTCACCATCGGCGACGGCCCGCTGCGCGAGCCGGGCGTGCCGGCGAACGATGAGTTCCTGGATGAGATCTCGCAGGGGTTCTGCCCGCGCGAGCTCGTGGTGAACGGCCAGCCGCCCACGGTGAAGATCAACGACAAGCGCGGCGAGGACTTCGTGCCGCCCCCTTACGTCGCCTTTAGCGGCGGCGGCCAGTCGGCCGGCGGCGCTGTCTCGCAGACCGACAGCTCCGTGATTCGGCCGTCCGAGGCCAAGGCGAACCCGGTCACTGTGGATGAGGCCGAGCCCAAGATCCGCGTGCAGGTCATCTTTGCGCACAACAGGAAAAGGCAGGTCTTCAACTTCAACAAGTCTCACACCGTCAACGACCTCATCAGCGTCATTGATGCCTCTGGCAACGTGGACGCGCCCTACCAGCTGCTGCACTCCGTGCGCGGCCCGCCCAAGCCCATTTCCGGCGACGTCTTCACTCAGACCCTCCCGGACGCTGGGCTCGCCGGCGCTGCCGTCACGGTCAAGACTGTCTGACTTTGACTGATTTCTACGCATGCATGGCAGGTCGACAGTGCGAGAGGTGAGCGCCTGACCGACCGCGCGTGCGCGCGTGCGAGTCATAGCGTGCGGCATGCGGGACAATGTACGCCCGACGAGCTTGAGACCACCGTTTGGTGGTTGGTCGGCTGGTTGATTGAATGATTGATTTAGTGAGTGCCTCCCTGCCTGCCTGCCTGCCTCTGCCTGCCTGCCTGTCTGCCTGCGTGCGAGCCAGCAAGGACAGAGCATCGGCCAGCGGAGCGAGCCGCCAGAGCGTCTGCAGGGCGCCAGCCCCAAACACAAGCCAACAGGGACGCAGCAAAGACACCAAGAGAGACGAGCAAACCACCACAAAAGACACGACGCAAACCCCATCACGAATAGTTCTAAGAACCTCATGAAGCAGCTTGGACGCCTGGCAGGGGGCGCAAGACGAGCCAACCCCCCAAAAAGACACGACGAAGACACGACGCAAACCCCGTCACGAATACTTCTAAGAACCTCATGAAGCAGCTTGGACGCCTGGCAGGGGGCGCGAGACGAGCAAACCACCAAAAAAGACACGACGCAAGCCGCATCACGAATACTTCTAAGAACCTCATGAAGCAGCTTGGACGCCTGGCAGGGGGCGCGAGACGAGCCAACCACCAAAAAGACACGACGCAAGCCCCATCACGAATACTTCTAAGAACCTCATGAAGCAGCGTGGACGCCTGGCAGGGGCGCTCGCCGTGAGGTGGCCCTTCGCGCTGGCGCTGCGCAACGCAAATCGAGCAAGCCGCTCGCTTGCTCTAGCTCGGCCTAGCTCGGCCTAGCTGGCTGGCAACCGGGCAACTCGAAGTTCGCAGTCAGGCGGTCAGGCAGTCAGTCAGTCACCGCTTTCAAGTTCGCTCCCAAAACAAACCAACCAAGCAAGAAACAATCAATCAAGAGGCAGGCAGGCAGGCAGGCAGGCAGTCCGGCAACGTCGCGCCGACGAGCCCGGGCAGCGGCGGCGCGCGCGGGCACGGCGGCGGCGCGGCCGGCGGCGGCGGCGGCCGGCGCGGTGCTGGCGGCGGCGTCCATCCGGGCGCGGCCGCCTCCGTCTCGCCTCGCTCCAACTCCAGGTCGCGCGCCTGGTGGCGCGGCGCGGCGCGGCGCGGCGCGGAGGAGGCGCGCAGGCGCGCGGCAAGGCCCCTCCCGGCTCTCTCTCCTCCCGCGCGCGGCGGCGGCGCGGCGGGCGCGGCGGGCGCGGCGGGCGCGGCGGAGGCGAGCGAGCGGCGCCATGATGGACGTGGAGTTTCGGGACGACGAGCAGGAGGCGCTCAAGCGCGGCGGCGCCCGGCGCGCGCACCACCGGCGGCGGTCGTCGGTGACGCGTGAGTCGGCGACGCAGGAGATGGTGCAGCTGCCGATGCTGCGCGAGGTGGCGGAGAGCGAGCACGCGAACCTGTTCCGCCTCAAGCTGCAGATGTGCCGCGTGCGGTTCAACTTTGACACGGCGAGCGACCAAATGGGCAAGGACCTGAAGCGCAACACGATGCTGGAGCTGATTGAGTACGTGAACTCGGACCGTGGGCAGAAGATCTTCGCGGAGCCCGGCGTCATGGAGGACGTGGTGGGCATGGTGTCGGTGAACATCTTCCGCGCTCTGCCGCCGCAGGTGGAGGGCTTTGACCCGGACGAGGACGAGCCCGTGCTAGAGGCATCGTGGCCGCACCTGCACGTGGTGTACGAGTTCCTGCTGCGGTTCGTCATCTCGCGCGAGGTGCTGGCCAAGGTGGCCAAGCGCAAGGGCGTCATTGACCAGACGTTTTGCCTCAAGCTCGTGCAGATCTTCGATTCGGAAGATCCGCGCGAACGCGACTACCTCAAGACCATTTTGCACCGCGTGTACGGCAAGTTTATGTCGCACCGCGCCTTCATCCGGCGTCAGCTCAGCTACGCCTTCCAGCGCTTCGCGTTTGAGACGCAGCGCCACAACGGCATCAGCGAGCTGCTGGAGATCTTGGGCAGCATCATCAACGGCTTCGCGCTGCCGCTCAAGGCGGAGCACATCCGCTTCCTTAACACCGCGCTCATCCCGCTGCACAAGACCGGCTCGGTCCAGACCTATCACAACCAGCTCTCCTACTGCATCTGCCAGTACATCGAAAAGGACCCGGCCACAATTTTGCCCATCGTCAAGGGCATGGCCAAGTACTGGCCCTGGTCGCAGTCCTCGCGCCAGGTGCTCTTCCTCAACGAGCTTGAGGACATCCTCGAGAGCACCCCTGTGGAGGTCGTTCCCGAGGTCCTGCCTTATGCGCTCAAGATTGTCGCCAAGTCCATCGCCAGCGAGCACTTCCAGGTCGTCGAGCGCACGCTCTTCTTTTGGAACAACGAGCACATCGCCACACACTTCTTCGGCCGCAAGCACGCGGGCCTCGTCCTCCCCGTGCTCCACCGCCATCTGCGCAACATGGAGCAGCATTGGAACGCCACTGTCAACAGCCTGGCGGAGGAGGTCATCCGCCTCTGCAAAACGCGCGTCGACGGCGAGCTATGGGCCAAGCTCGAGCAGCAGTCTGGTGGCAACGAGGCCGCCGAGGCTGCGCGCAAGACCCAGCGCGAAACCAACTGGCGCGCCATCAAGGCGCGCAACCTCGCCGCCGTTGACGGCAACGTGCCTGTCATGTTCATGCAATCCTATACGGTTCAGCCCACGGCTTCCTCCTCCGCCGGGTCCAGCCAGTCCAAGGTCTCGGTCTCGCCCCCCTCTGCAGAAACACCGCCCTCGCCTCCCGGCTCTGCACCCCCCTCGCCTATTCCCATGGGTGGCCCTCCGCCCGCGTTGCTATCGAGGAACAGCACTTCCTTGCGTTGACTGTCTTCAAAGCTTGTGAGACGAGCGCTCGTAGCGGTGAGACGAGAGCCTGACAGCGAATGCCAGCTGAGAGCTGGCGAGCGAGGAGTGCCACTGAGATTCCGCAAGGCGCAAGGTGCTTGTGTGAGCGCGTGCGTGAATGAGTGAGCCAGTCGGTGAGCCAGTCATTGAGCCAGTCATTGAGAGTCAGTGAATGGAGGCGTGAACAAATTCTGCTGCCGCGAATTCGGCCACACCCTGTCCAGATAACATGATACGTCAAACAGAAGGAGAGATGACTATGATGATGGTGATGATGATGATGATGATGATTGCTGCTTAACCCAGGCACGGGCAAGGGCGAGAAGTGCCACTGAGATTTCGCAAGGCGCGAGGTGCTTGTGTGAGCGCGTGCGTGAATGAGTGAGCCAGGCGGTGAGCCAATGTCGACGGGAAAGTAGAAGAAGAGGCAGAAGGAGACGAGCCAGTCATTGAGAGTCAGTGAATGGAGGCGTGAACAAATTCTGCTGCCGCAAATTCGGCCACACTTTGTCCACGTCAAACAGAAGGAGAGATGATTATGAAGATGGTGACGGTGATGATGATTATTGCTGCTTTGACCCAGGCACCGGCAACGGCGGGGCCGAAAAGGTACTTCAAGAGTAGTCTCTGGGTACGTCCAGAGAAGTCACTGGGTACGTCCAGAGTGGTAGGGAACCTTTTTTCTTTCTTGCTGACCTCGGAAAGGGACTATGTACGTCCAGGGGCTGACCCCCGAAAAGGGACTGGTTCGTTACGTCCAGGGTACCTTGTTTCTTTCTTGCTGACCGAAATGCCCTTTGCCGCGCTTGGGTCTCGTGTCCGGCATAAGAATGTCTGTCTTGACTCTCTCGCACAAACAAAGATACACACACGCGTGCACGCATGCGTTGGAATCTCTCACCTCAGACTTCAGCTTGCGCAAGTACCGAAGGCACATGAATCCTGTTACAAATCTGTCTCACTCCTTCTGTCCTTTCTACTACATTTGGAAATGGCGCCATCTCGTTGGCGACGCGGGTTGTGTTCAACATGAAGAGACCTTTCGGCTACGGTCGTAGCCGCAGGCACGCACGCAGCGCAGGCCACACAAGGCCACGCAATGTCTGCACGCGGTGGGCCCTCTCAGACCCTGACTAGCTCCAGGCTGCAGGCTGGCAGGCCCGGGCCGCGCGCGAGCGCGAGCGCGAGCGCGAGCGCGGGGCAGGTGGAGGTATCCTCGCTCACCCTCACGTGGAGAAGCTGGCGACCTCCCCGAACCTGGACTTTTTGTACTGCACCAAGTCAATAGTCTGCGCACCGAAGAGCTGCTGCTCGAGGTCGAGGAGCTGCGCCATGAAAGTGCTGTTGGGCGAGACCATGGAGCGCCTTGACTTGGCGAGCGTCATGGCGTCCTTGAGACTCATGCCGTTGAACATGAGGTGCGCGAGCACGATGGTGGAGGACCGACTCATGCCCATGGTGCAGTGCACGAGCACCTTGGAGCCCTCCTTGCGCGCCTGATCGATGAAGCCGTTGGCGGCCTCCAGGAAGGGCGCGATGTCCGCCTCGGGCGAGTCCTCCACGGCGACCCGGAGGTAATTTACACCGCGTGCCTCGAAGTGGTTGGGCCCCTCCACCGTGCAGTTGACGATGAAGTTGATGCCCATCTCGGCGAGCGCGTCAGCGTCCTGGCTGACGGTCTTGGCGCCCAGGTACAGGTAGTCGAGGATTTCGGAGATGTCCATGTGCACGGCGAGCGAGTCGAGCTTGGACAGCTGCGGGCGGTTCTTGCGGAGCGGCGCGCGCGGCGTGCTCGCCGCCGGCGCCGCCGCCTCGCCCGCCATGCACTCCGCCTTGGGCAGGCGCGCGCTCTCCGGGTGCGCGTGCTTGGGCGTCGGCGCCTGCGCCTGCGCCTGCGCCTGCGCCTGCGCCTGCGCCTGCGCCGCCTCGCCGCGCGCCGACTCGAGCCTGCGCTTCTGCGGCGCGGCGTCCGCCTCGTCCATGCTCACGTTGCTGTCCAGTCTCTCCCTGCGCGCCGCCGCGCCGCCGCCGACGTCCTCCAGCGCGAGCGCCGTCGCCACCACGCCCTCCTCGCCGCCGGGCCCCGACATGCCCCGCCGCCCGCTTCCGCGCGGCGCCTCCGCCTGCGCCGCCGCGACTGCGGCGCGCGGGCCGGGCCGCGCCGCCGCCGCCGCCGCCGCCGCCGCGCCCGCCCGCCGCGCGCGATTCGGACGCGCGCGCGCGGCCGAACGGTCGCGGCTCTGCCGAAGCGGCCTAACGGAGCGCGCGGCGGCGGCGGCCAGATTGGGACGCGCGTCCCAGCGCAGCAGCGCCGCAGCGCAGGCCGCGGCGGCGCGCGCGGGCGCCGCCTGCGCGAGCGCGCGGCGCGAGCGGCCGCGGCGCGGCGGCAGGAGCTGGAGCTGGAGGCCGCGGTGCCCCGCTGCACCGGCAGAACCTCGCCCGGAAGGAGTGGCGAGCCGGAGAGGCGGCGGAGGGCGGAGAACGCGACGGCGACGCGGACAAGCGACGGCGAGCTGCGCGAGGGGAGAGAGAGAGCGACACGGGCGACGGCGGGGGGGACGGGAGGGAAGGCGCTCGCGGACGCTCCCTGCAAAATGAGGGAATGTAGAACAAACACATAAATTGGGTTGGGTGGGGACCACACCACGCGTGGGAGCAGGGTGCGGTTCTGGACCCTGGAGAGCACGGTGTTGCAAATATAAAGGGGGATGCGCGCCGGCGGAGGAGCGCGAGAGCTCGCTGCTGAAGGCGCGGGCAGCGGCGGACGAGGCCAATCAGACGTCGATGTTGGTGGAGGTGCCACTGCCTGCGCGAGGACGCGGATAGTCCTGCGCGAAGGGGTTGGGACGGCCGAAGGTGGGGTTGGGCGACTCGCGGCGCTCGCTGGGAGCGGGCGGGCGCGGGCCGCCGCCAAAGAGGACCTGGGGCATGGGCGCCTCCGAGGGCGTGCCGTAGACGGACTCGGGCGAGGGCAGAGGGACGTCGAGGCGAGCCTGCCACGCGCCGATGCGGGCCTCGGCCTTGCGCTGACCACGGGTGTTGTCGCAGCAGCGCGCGAGGCAGGGGAAGAGCGGGTCGGGCTCGGCGACGAAGTCGGGCTCCTCCTGCTGCAAGTCAGTAAAGGGCCCGGCGACGGAGCCGCCCGAAGGCGAGACGGCGCCGCCGGGGCGCTCCAGGCGCGTGCACTTGCTGAGGATCCAGCGGTTGATGCGCATCATCTTGTGCGGCTTCACGTCGGAGCGCAGGCCGCGGTAGGCGTCGTAGTAGCGGTCCGCGTGCACGGCGGCCGCAATGACAGTGATGACGTAAAAGGCGATGAGCTCGAGCGCGATGCCGACGAAGGCGATGGCGGCGGTGGGCTCAAAGTAGCCGACGGCGTTGAAGCAGAAGGCGTCCAGGTCCGGGTCCTCCACGACGAGCTCGAGCGCCCCGCGAACCTGGGAGCAGACGTCGTCGGTGATGAAGTCTGTGATGAACTGGGTGACAATGGAGATCTCCAGCGTGGTGAGAACCATGGCGAACATGAAGATCTCGAGGCCGGACCAGTACGAGGCGATCTTGGTCCAAAAGAAGATGGCGCGGCCTGTGTTGAGGTTGGTGGGCAGGAGCATGAGCACGATGCAGAGGATGCCGAGCACGAGCGGGCCCACGTAGTTGGCGATGGCGTACAAGATCTTGAAGAAGGTGAGCGAGATCTCCTCGACCAGCGTGGCGGTGGGCGACTCGGCGAGCGTTGCGCCCATTTCCACGATCGAGTAGGTCTTGCGGTTGAGCAGCTCGCCTTCAAGGCGTGGCGAGTCGATGGAGATGAGCTCGAGCAGGAGGCCGACGAGACCGCGCAGCTCAAAGGTGATGAGCGGGACGAAAACGCCGACCGCGACGCAGATGAAGCCGATCACGAGGATGGTGAGCAGGAGGCGGCCCACGAAGGGGCTCACAATGCGCTTCGCGCCCGAGGGCGTGACGCCCGAGAAGCGGTAGTCGAGCACGCGCAATTTGGCGGCGGCGCGGCGTGGGATCTTGAACTGGAGCTCCTCGAAGCCGTTGGCCACGTCCTCGCTCTTCTGATTCGAGTGGTGGACCCTGTCGTGGTAGTACATGACAACGTGGTTGACCAAAAGCGAGAGCGCCGCCACGAAGCAGAGCAGCACGAGGCCGCTCTCTGGCGTGACGTTCACATCGGCGATGAAGACAGCGTCGTCCAGGAAGGAAAGGCTCGCCCAGAAGGAGCCGACCGCGTAGGTGCGCAGCGCCGCCAGCGTGATGACAATGACAAAGACGTCCAAAAAGGACCACTTGCCCAGCATGTCGAGACCCTCGAGCACGCGGCGCCGGTTGTGCTCGTGGACGATGGTGGTGGGCACGAACCAGAGGAAGAGCAGCACGAGGTTCTTGGCGATGGGCCACATGCACGACGCCACGGCAATGAGCACAGCAAGCGGCCAGGCGCCCGAGTTCCACGTGTCGTTGATGGTCGAGAAGAGCGTAAAGGGCACAAGCGCCACCGTCTGCGTCGTGGCGCCAAAGAGCGTCACGTTGAGCGTGATGTTGGCCGCGTCCGAGAAGCCGATGGCGATCACCAGGCCTGCCACGTTCATGATCTGAATGAAGGGGATCAGGAAACGCGCCACCGTCGGTGTGACCGGGTGCTGAAAGAGGCTCTTGGACCGCAGCTCGTCCAGGGCCATCTCGCCCGCGAAGCGCTCGTCGCGCTCATGCGGAGCCGTAGCCACGAGTTTGGCCGTAATCTGCTTGCGCTGGCGGCGGCGGTGCAGCGGCACGAGCGCGATGGCCGCCAGGCCGGCCACGCCGCAGCCGCCCAAAAAGATGTAGGCGAAGGTCGTGGCGGCGTCCTCGCGGTAGCGCTCGTCGAAGGCGAGCAGGTCCGTGACCGTGCCGTAGAGGATGGCGCAGTCCGTCTCGGCCTGCGCAAGCGCCACGTCGATGAGCTCCTGCGCGCCGCGCGTCGTCATGAAGCCATTCAGGTACTCTACAAAACCGTTGATGAGCTCGCTGATCTCGTCGCCGTTCTTGTTGGTGTAGACGATATCCGTGTCGTCCAGGAACTCCAGCAACGGGAACTGGCAGGTGCCCGGGCAGGTGGCCGTCAGCTGCACGAAGCTTGTGCTCAGGTTGAAGTCGAGCGGCTCGAGACGCTCCACGGGCACCAGCAGACACGGGATCTGCTCGAGCGACGTGAAGGTCTCCATGTGCACGTCCAGCAGCTTGGTCGTGTTGATCTGCAGCAGCAGCTGGAGGTCCATCATGAGGTCTGAGATTGCCACGGTCAGCTTCAGCTGGTTGAGCATCTCCGGAAAGCCATCAAAGAGCTCGTACGCGTTCAGCTCCACGTTCGCCGAGAGCGTCACCGGGCCGGCCAGGTGCAGGTTGGTCTGCGTCGTGTACGCCGCCTGGCCGTCCGGGATGGGCGACGCCTTGAGCTCGCGCCGCCGCGCAGCGTCCGTGGGCGAAGGCGTGGGCGGCGGGCCCACGTCGTCCAGCGTAAAGGTGAGGTTGCCCTCGTCGTCAAAGGGGACAACGGGCCGCAGGTCCACGATGGAGCCCAGGTTGCCAATCTGCAGGTTCGCTAGGCTGAACTCGACCGTGCCGTAGTTCATGCCATTGTACAGCAGCGGAATGGTCATGTTAAAGGTCTGGTCGCCCAGGCTGCTCTCCGTAGGAAAGAAGACAAGGCTGTTGATGGCGGTGTTGAGCACCGTGTTCGCCGAGGCGTAGTCCTCCGACATGATGTCAGAGAACCAAAAGTCCAAGAAGTCCAGCAGTGGCGCGAAGGTGTTGAAGCGGAGCAGGGTGTCCTTGCCAGTCAGGGGCGAAGGCGCGATGCGGTCCGGTTCCGGGCACGAGGCGACCTCCATGAGGCCCGCCAGGTACTCGTTGATGTAGGTGCGGATGCAGTTCTGCGCGATATTCGGGATGGCGTCCGCGTAAAAGTACGAGCCAAGGTCCACGATGGCGCCCACGAGATCCTCCATGCCCTCGCTCAACAGCTCGCGTGTCGAGGTGACCCGGACGTTCTCGAGCGCGCCCAGCTGCACATCCACACGGCGCAAAAAGAGGCCATCCTCGAAAAAGGTCGACAGCAGGCAGTCCAGCGCAAAGTCCGTGAGAGAAAAGGTCTGGTCCGCGTCGATCGCCAGGAACTGCTTGAGCGAGAGATCAAAGAGCGTCTTCTCGTTGATAGCCGTCACCGTGTCCACGATAATGTCGAGATCCTCGATTTCCACCGTGATGTAGATGTGCTCCGTGATGATGCTGCCGGGTGCCTCGCCGGCTGCCTCGCCGTCCAACTCGAGTGTGGTATCAATCTCCAGCACGAGCGGAACATCCTCGGTGAAGGAGAACTTGTGCTGCGCCGTCATGGTGCCGATGGGAACGAGCAAGCTTGGTGCCCGAAGGAGCTTGTTAAAGCCGCGCACGCGCGCCTCCCCTGCGCTGAATCGGAAGCCCGGCGTCTGGTCCATGTAGTCGAGCTCGGCCCCGAGCTGCGCGAGAGGGATGATCAGGGTCACGTTGCCGTTCGTCGGGTCCTCCGGGTCGTCAAGCTCAAAGAGGTCCGAGAGCAGGTTGCCGCTCGAGTTGCCTAGCGCAGTCAACACGCTCTCGAGCGACTCGCCCTGCAGCAGGCTGACGGCACCATTGGCCAGGTTCATGAAGGTGCTTGTCTCCAGATTCAGCAAGCCCGGCAGATCGCCGCCCTTGTACACAATCTGCTCGGTGTCCGCCACCGAGCTGAGCGGCTCAGGCTCCTCGGTGCACTCCGCAACGAGCTGTGTCACATTTGGCACATCCAGCGTGAGGAGCTCCGACACGAGGTCGATGCTGCTCTCGGCGCTCAGGCACGAAGTGGCGTTGAGGCCGGCGAAGTCGTCCGGGATGCCCTCGATCGAGTCGAGCGCCGTGTCCAGGATGAGGTCCACAATCGTGGTCACGAGCGCGTACGAGCGCGTACTGGGCTGCTCAGCATCCAGCGCCGAGAGCGCGTCGCGAATCTGCACCGTGCCGTTGGCCGTCGACGCAGTCCGGTAGTGGTCCACCGTGAAGCTGAGCGCGCCGATGGACGCGTTGCGCGCCGCGTCGAGGAACTCGATGTCGTGAACGAGCGCCAACAGGCACGGGATGGACGTGAGCTGCTCAATGCCCATGCCGTAGAGATGCTCCACGTTGACCACGAGCGTCGACAAGAGAAATTCGAGGTCCAGTAGGCTGATGCGCAGTTCCAAGGTGGCTGCCTCGTCAATGTCGCGCGTCGGCACGAAGGCCGCGAAGTCCACCGAGACGGCCAGCTCGTTGCCCGGAGCTTGACCGCCGCCCTCCTGCACGAGCTCGCCGCCCAGGCCAAGCCCGATGCGCAGGTCGTCGCTGACGGCACCCACGGTGAACTTGTACAGCGAGGTGACGTTGATCAGCGTGATGTCACTGAAGGCCATGTAGTCGCCGCTGGTCGCGTAGTTGAAGGCCTCGAGCCGCTGGTCGTAGTCCGACTTGACCTTCCAGGTTCCGTCCGCGAGGCCGGCGTTCTCCAATGGGAAGCTGCTCGCGTACGTTTCGGCGTTGTACTCGAGCACGGCCTGCAGCAGCTCGTTCAGGCTCACCGTGCCCTCCTTGATCGGGTCGCCACCAATACCGTCATTGACGAGCGTGTACAGGACGTCCAACGAGCCGTCGCCAAAGTCGATGTCCAGCAGGTCGGCCTGGCCCCCGTAGACGATATCGTCCGGCGACGGGCAGACAGACTCCGCGATGAGCTCCTCAAAGAAGGAGTTCAGGTAGGTGCGCACGCAGTTCTGCGCGACGTTCGGGATGGCATCCGAGTAAAAGTACGTGGCCAGGTCGACGACGGCGCCCACGAGGTTCTCCATGCCCTCGCTGAGGATCTCGCGCGTTGAGGTGACCTGCACGCCGTCCAGACGGCCGAGCGTGATGTCAATGAGCCGGATGAAGAGGCCGTCCTCGAAGAAGGTCTGCAGCAGGCACGGGATGGCATGTTCTGAGATGGCCACGGTCTGGTCGGCGTTGACCTGGATGAGCTGCTTGAGCTTGAGCGCCAGGAGCTTGGTCTCATCAATGGCCGTGACGGTCTCCACGAGGACGTCCAGGTTCGTGACATCGAGCGAGAGCGTAATCTCCTCCGTGATGATGGTGCCGGGCGGCTCTCCGGCCGCCTCGCCCTCGAGCTCGAGCGTCATCTCAATGTCGACCTGGAAGGGCGTGGCCGAGTCGAAGGTGAGCTGATGCTGCGCCGTCATGGTGCCGATCGGGTCCAACAGGCGCGGCGACTGCACGAGGCGGTTGAAGCCGCGCACGCGCAGCAGGCCGGCGCTGAAGCGGAAGCCCGGGTCCTGGTCCATGTAGTCGAGCACCAGGCCGAAGTCCTCGAGCGGAAAGACGAGCGAGACGTCGGTGTTGGCTGGGTCGCTCGGGTCGTCCATCTCGAAGAGATCCGACAGGTAGTTGCCACTCGCCTCCCCAAAGAGCACCAGGATGTCCTGAAGGAGGCCGCCTTCGAGCACATCAAAGATGCCGCTGATAAAGTCCACCAGGTCTGAGTCCTGCAGGTTGAGCAAATCCGGCAGCGCCTCACCCTTGTACACGATTTGTTCGGTGTCCTCCACCGTGCCGAGCGGCTGCGGCTCCGCAAGGCACTCCTCCACGGTGAAGGTCAGGTTTGGGAGCGGCAGGTCGAGGAGATCCGAGACGATCTCGACGCCGCTCGAGGAGCCCTCGCACGTGGTGGCGTCCAGCGCGGAGAAGGTCTCCGGGATACCTTCCACGGTGTCCAGCACAAGGTCCACGATGACGTCGAAGATCGACGTCACGAGCGCATACGAGCGCGTCGAGGGCTGCTCGCTGTCGAGTGCGGCGAGCGCGTCGCGGATCTTGACCACGCCCGTAGCCGTCGAGGCGGACCGGTAGTGGTCGACCTCAAAGCGCAGCTGCGCGAGCGAAGCCTGGCGGGCCGCCTCGATGAACTCAATATCGTTCACAATCGCCAGCAGGCACGGGATGGCGTCCAGTTGGCCGATGGTGAGCGAGTAGAGGTGCTCCATGTTGAGAACCAGGCGCGAGATGAGGAAGTTAATGTCGAGCGAGTTGATGACGAGCTTGAGCGTGGCGGCCTCATCGATGAGGAGCGAGGGGACCACGACCTCGAGGTCGAAGGAGAGAGCGAGCTCGTTGCCGGGCTCTTGGCCTCCCTCGGGGAGGCCGAGGCCGGCGCCAAGGCCAAAGCCAACGCTGAGGTCGTGGTCGACCGAGTCGAGCGTCAGCTTGTAGAGCGAGGTGAGGTTGGTGATGAGGATGTTCTTGGCCGCCATGTAGTCGCCCGAGGTGTCAAAGTCGTAGGCCTCCAGCTTCTGGTTGTACTCGGTCTTGAGCGCCCAGTTGCCGTCGTCCAAGCCTGTGTTCTCGAGCGGGAAGCTCGGGTAGTTATCGGCGTTGTACTCGAGGAGCGTCTGCAGGAAGACGTTGAGGTTGATGCCGTTGTTGGGAATCGGGTCGCCGCCCACGCCGTCACTGACGAGTGTGTAGATGAGCGAGAGCGCGTCGCTCTCGAAGTCGAGCTCCCAAAGCGGCGACTCGCCCGCGTCCAGGCCCGGCCAGGCGGGGCAGTCGACGGCGGTGCTGAGGCCCGGCAGAGCGACGTTCTCCTGAAGTACTTCGTTGATGAGCTCGCGGCCGGGCCCGTTCACGATGCCGGGAAACTTGTGGAAGAGCGCGCCCTTGGTGAGGGCTGAGATGAGCTCGATCGAGTCCTCAATGAGCTGCGAGAGACCTTCGCCGTCAAAGTTGAGCAGCACCGGGTCGTCAATGGAGCGCAAGCGCGCCTGTGCGTTGGTCACATTGAGCGCGTAGACGGCGGGCGCCACGCAGCGCAGCGCCTTGGACGCAGCCCCAAAGGGCTCCTCGTCGTCGACGTCCACGTCAAGCAGCTGGCCGAGCTGCAGGTCGTCGAGCTCGTCCGGATTGATGAGCGCAAGTACGCTGGCGTTGACGCCGACCTCGCGCACGGTGACGGAGAAGGTAGCCGTGAAGGAGGCTGTGTCGTCTGTGCACAGGGCGCGCGGGGGCGGGTAGTTGCAGGACTCGGTGACCCAGTCGCCGCGATCCATCTGCACGTAAACGTCAACCTCGAGCGAGACCGTGTCGATTTCGAGCGTGTTGTTGAAGGTGTGGTGCAGGTGCTCATCGAGAGGGCGGTCCGTGCCGAGGTTGAGAACCTCAAAGGTAGAGATGGTGTTGATGCCCTGCAGCTTGACACGCTCCAGACGCACGGTGATGTTGGTGATGTTGAGCGGCAGGAGCACCTCGAGCTCCGCATCAAGCTCCACGAGGTCCAGCTCGACCTCGCCATCCGGGTCTGTGAGCTGGTCGATGAGCTCGTCAATGACGGGCTTGCCCTCGTAGCCCGGTTGCGTGCTCGTGGCGCCGAGCCAGCCATTGAGTGCCACGCTGACGGTCTCGAGTGTCGTGCTCGTATTGAAGTCCAGCGCGTCGTCCAGATGCGTGGACGTCAGCATCGAGTACGCCGCATTTTCCGGCGCCAGCAGGTAGGCGGCCGACTCGGCCTCCACGACGTCCTGGCCCTCGGAGAGCCCCCACTCGTCGACCTGCGCCTTGACTTCGGCCCAGACCTCGTTGATGATGCCCGGTTTGTCCAGGTCCGGCAGGTAGGCGGACTCCTCGATAAGCTGGCACGTGATGGAGGCCAGCAGGCCCTCCGCGATGGCCACAATGACGTCCAGGACGAAGTTCGACGCCGTCTGGCCCAGGAGCCAAGAGAGGTCGCCGCAGGCCTTGAAATCCGACCAAAAGCAGATTGGGCACGGGAAGCAGACCTCGAGGTACTCGAAGCCGCCGTTGCCCGTCGTCAGGTCGAGGTTGAAGTCCTCGACTCCCAGCGCGCACTTGTCGAACGGGAGGAGGATCCAGTCCGGCAGTTCCTCCTCGAGCGGGTCGGCCACGGTCGAGTAGAAGTCAATGCCCAGCGAGAGAAAGATGCCCGGGACCGAGCCGGTGGTCTGGTCCAGCGTGAAGGGGCCCTCGAAGGTGGCCGTCGCCTCGAAGCCATTGTACACGAGATGCAGGTCCTCCACGCGAATGTCGCCCACGCACCTGATGCGCACGTTGTTGACCGCCACGTCAGCGCTCATGACGCGTGTGCCTGGGTCCTCCACGGAATTGGCTAGCACGTGATCGATGGTGATGCTGTCCACGCCGGCGTCGCTGCATTCGAGCTGCCAGATGTAGAAGGTGCCATCCTGAACCATCTCTCCGAGCGGGCCGCAGGAATCGCCGTCATTCTCGTCGAAGCAGATCTCGATCTGTTTGACAGACTCGGGCAGGTCCTCCACGTTGCCCACGCATGTCAGCGGGTCGCTCGACGACGTGCCTGGGCACGGCCCTGGCACCGGGCCGAAGGTCTTGCCGTCGAAGTAGTCCGCCAGGAAATCCGCCCTGGCGCCCGCCAGCAGCTGCGCAGCCGCCAGCAGCGCGAGGCCCAGCCGCGCCCTGCCCCTCGCCGCCATCGTGCTTTCCTTCCCGGCAGACAGGGTTTTGCCGGCCCGCAGCGGCGGCCAGCGGCGACCAGCGGCGGCGGAGCGGGCCTTTGAAGACGCCAGTCAGTGCAGTGAGTGGACACTCCCGAGTCCTGGACAATCAAAATCAGTCAGTCGGTCAGCCTGCCAGACAGAGCCTCGCCGCCAGCGCCGCCAGCGCCGCCAGGACCGCAGTGCAGAGCATTGCAGTGCAGTGCAGAGCAGAGCAGAGCAGTGCAGTGGCTCCCACGCTCGGGCTCGGAGGGATGCGGGCGCCGGCGACCTGCCACTGCCTAGCACGGTCCATGGAGCACCGCCGCGCGTGCAGCGACGGCGCCCGCCAACTAACTCCTGACCGCGCGGCTCACCTAAGCCCGCCCACAGTGCCGACTTCGACGCCGGCGAGCCCTCCGCGCGCGCCGCGCCGCGCCGCCCGGCGCCGCCGGCCGCCGCGCAGGCCGCGCGGCGGCCGCCGGGAAGGGCGTCTGCGCGGGCGCGGGCCGGAGCCCATCGAAGAATTTCGAAAATTTTCGAATTTCGATTCGATTCGAAGCAGCAGAGCGCGCCTGCGCGGCGCCCCAGTGCGCGCTGTAACGCGCGCAAGGCTCGCTCGCGCGCCGCACGGTCCAGAAGCGCGCGCCGCAGACCCTAAAGCGGCGAGCCCTCGCGCGGGGCGCGGCTCGCGCGCGGCGGTGGCGGGCGGCGGGAAGCGCGCGGCCGCGAGCAGCGCTGGCTGCGAGCGCGCGCGCGCGGCCGCGAGACCTAAAGCGGCGGCGCGCCGGGCGCGGGCTGCGGCGGCGGGCTGCGGCGGCGGGGTCTGTCCTTTGAAATTCGAAAATTCATTTCGAAGCAAGAGCGTCCGACGGAGGCGGGATGACGCACGCCAGAGCACGCTCGTGCCGGAAGCTCGTGCGAGCGGGCGCGAGCGCGTGCTTGCGTGCGTGGCGCCAGCCGGTTGGCAGCTACGGAGCGGCGCGACGAGATTGGACCCGTGGTGTTGGCGGCACATTTGGAACGGCGACCGCTCACTGACAGAGCCTGAGGCGACCCTCAGGCTGTGGCCAGTGGCGCCGACGGCGAGATGGACGGCGCGCCGAGGCGCCTCGGGTCGGCCACGGCCCGAGTCCGAGCCGCCGAGGGGAGCGAGCTCACGGCAAGGCGTAGCCCGGGCTTTGGATTGGCCGCGCTTGACCAGGCTTTACGGCGGCTTGACCACTGGAAAGGAGTGATGCGTTGCGCACCCTCTCGAATTACCCCTTGAGACTGACTTGGAGTGAGTGGCTCGTGGTTGGGCCGAATTTGGGCGGGATTACCTATTAGGTCTTGATGAGGACCTCAAGACCGTCAAGCACAGGTGTATGTTTTGTCCTGTCAAGACTTGATCCGGCAGCCCTCGCGAGCTGTACGCCAGTTGAGTTCCGGCCCTTCCACTGGCAGGGAGCGGCCATGACTCGGATGCGATGACGCGCACCAGATCTGACCCACGTTTGATCTTTGAATACTAAGAGCTTGCAGGGATCTGCTGCAGCTAGTCACTCATGTTTCCGAAGACTGATGACTTGCTTGCCTTGGCTTCACAAGTCTCCTCTCGTTCACTCATGAAGAGGTTGTTGGGTTCAAGTTGCAATAGTTTGGTCGCACATGCATCTGTTGGTAACGGGCGTTACATGCTGGCCCTGTTCTTCAAGTTGGCTTGATCACGGCACTGTCAAGCATGAACAAAAAAGGTCAAATTTTCTAAAAATCAACAGAGGGCTTGCTGCTGCCTGCATGAGACGAACGAGGATAGCGTGAGTTGGCCGAGCCTTGATGTGCAGGCTGCCGGCGCTGTTGGCGGCGAGGAGAAGCGCCAGCGGGAGCGCCAGCACCTGCACCTGCACCTGCACCGACATCAGCACCAGCACCAGCACCTGGACGTGCACCAGGACGGCCCCCGGGGCGCGCGGGACGGTGCGGAGAACGAGAAGCAGCGGCGGCGGCAGCAGCAGGCGTCGGCCGTGGCGTGTCGTGGCGGCGTTGCTGGTGGGCGTAGACAGGGTTCGGGGACTCGCGGCGCATCATCTGGCGCGAGGTGGGCTCCGCGCCGCCCGGGCCGCCGCGGCCGAGTGTCGTGGACGCCTTCTCGATTTGCCTGCGAATTCCGTCGGCCATGGACTTGGACCGGGTGACAGCCGTTGTTGCGGCTGCGTTGGCAGCCTCACGGCGAGAACGGCGCTCGTGCCCTTGGTGTCGCAGCTGGTCCTGGTGGGGGGCGCCATGGTGCTGTTGGGCGGCGACACGAGACTGCCAAGCGGCCATGTGGGCGTCGGCGCCGCTGGCGCTGCCCCAACAACAGGAGCAGCAGTCCACGGCCGGCTCCGGGTCCACGACGAAGTCGGGCTCGTCCTGCTGTAGGTCAGTGAAGGGTCCAGCCGCCGCCGGGACGGCCTGGGCCGCCACCGCCGAGGGCTCCAGGCGCGTGCAGCAGGCGAGCACCCAGCGGTGCAGGCGCGGCATGCGCTCGGGCTTGGCGTCAGAGCGCAGGCCGCGATAGGCGTCAAAGTAGCGGTCGGCAAGGATGGCCGAGGCCAGCACGGTGATGACGTAGAAGGCGCTGAGCTGCAGCGCGAGGCCGATGAAGACAAGCGCTGCGGTTGGCTCAAAGTAACCCACGGCGTTGAAGCAGTAGGCGTCCAGGTCCGGATCATCGACGAGCAGCTCGAGCGCTGCACGCGCCTGCGAGCAGAGGTCGTCCGTGATGAAGTCGGTGATGAACTCCGCGACGATGCCAATCTCGAGCGTCGTGAGGATGAGCGCCAGCATGAAGACCTCGAGGCCAGACCAGTACGAGGCGATCTTGGTCCAGAAGAAGATAGCCCTGCCGGTGCGCAGGTTCATGGGCGCTAGCAGGAGGCCGAGGCAAAGGCTGACCAGGACGATGGGGCTCACGTAGTTGGTGATGGCATAAAGGATCTTAAACAGCGCCAGCGAAATCTCTTCGCTGACCGTGGCGGTAGGCGATTCGGCGAGCGCGGCGCCCATGGACGCCACCGAGTATGTCCTGCGGCTCAGGAGCGCGTCGCCTACGCGAGATCCGTCCGTCTCCATGGCTTCCAACAGCAGGCCGAGAAGGCCGCGCAGCTCGAAGGTGATGAGCGGCAGGAAGACGCCGACGAGCAGAAAGAGGAATCCGAGCACCGAGATGGCCGCGAGCGCGCCGCTTACCACCGGGTTCACCACGCGCGTCTCGCCGGAGGGCGTGGCGCCCGAGAAGCGGTAGTCCCAGAGCCGCACGCGGACGGCAGCGCTGCGCGGGACCTGTCGCTCGTCGCCGACGAGCTTGTGGCCGCGGGCCAGGTCCTCGCTGCGCCGGTTTGACTCGTGCACCTTGTCGTTGTAAAAGGTCACCAGGTGATTCATGACCAGCGAGACCGCCGCCACGAAGCTGAGCAGCACCAGGCCGCTCTCCGGCGTCACGTTCACGTCCGCAATGAAGACGGCGTCGTCCAGGAAGCTGAAGCTTGCGTAGAAGGCGCCCACCGCGTACGTGCGCAGCGCCGCAAGCGTAATGATCATGACAAAGACATCCAAAAAGGACCACTTGCCCAGCATGTCCAGCGTCTCCAGCACGTTTCGGCGAAGCCGCGCCGGAACAACGGTCGGCGGCGCGAACCAGAGAAAGAGCATGACCAGGTTCTTGACAATGGGCCACATGCACGAGGCCACGGCCACGAGCACCGCCAGCTCGTAGGCGCCCGCGTTCCACGCGTCGTTCACCGTCGAAATGAGCGTGAACGGCACGAGCGCCACGGTCTGCGTCGTGGCGCCGAAGAGCGTAATGTTGAGCGTGATGTTGGCCGCGTCCGAGAAGCCAATGGCCACCACCAGGCCAACCACGTTCATGACAAGCACGAAGGGGACCAGGAAGCGCGCGCCCACGGGCGTTGCCGGGTGCTGGAAGATGCTGCGCATGCGCAGGTCCTCCAGCGCCAGCTCGCCGGCAAGCTCGCTGCCGCCGGTGCCAGCCGCCGAGGCATCCACCTTGGCCAGCATCTGCTTGCGCCGCCGCTGTTGGTGCAGGGGGATGAGCGCAAAGATCGCGGCGCCGGCCAGCCCACAGCCTCCCAAGAAGACATACGCGAAGACGGCCGCCGCGTCGTCTTGCGCGTGTTCGTTCGCGTCCAGCAGGCCCTGCACAGTATCCAGCAGTCCGGTGCAGTCCACCTCCGCTTGTGCGAGCGTCACGTTGATGATCTCCTGCGCGCCGCGCGTGGTGAGAAAGTTCGTCGCATACGAGGTGAACTTGTTGATGAGCTCGCTGATCTGGTCGCCGTTCTCGTTGGTGAACTGGTAGTCGCTCTGGTCCAAAAAGGACAGCATCGGGAACTGACAGGTGCCGGGGCACGTCGCCGACAGCTGAACGCTGCCCGTGCTCAGGTTGAACTGCAGCGGTGCCAGACGCTCCACGGGCACAAGCAGGCACGGCAGCGTTTCGAGCGATGTGAAGCTGCCCAGGCGCACGTCGAGCGCCTTGGTCAGGTTTAGCTGCAGCAGGAGCTCCATGTCCAGCTCCAGGTCCGTGAGCGCCAGAGAGATCTCCAGCTCGTTCACCATCTCGGGGTACCCATCAAAGAGGTCATACGCGTTTAGCGTCAGGCGAAAGGTCACCGCGAAGGGCCCGCCAACCAGGATGTTGGTGCGCGTCGTGTACGGCTCTTGGCCCGCCGGGATCGTCGTGCTGGCGCTCCGGACGCTCGTCGCGCGTGCCGACACCGGCGTTCCAGAGAACATGAGGTCGCCTCCGTTCGTGTACGGCACCACCGGGCGCAGGTCGCGGAAGCTGCCGAGATTGGAACAGCGCACGTCTGCGAGGAGGATCTCTACCGTGCCGTAGTTCATGCCGTTGTAGAAAAGCGGAATGGTCACGTTCAGCGACTCGTCCTTGGTGCCGTCGCCTGTCACGTCCGAGGCGAGCATGACGAGGTTTCTGGTGACGGCGTTGACCAGAGTGTTGAGCGAAGCGTACTCCTCCTGGACCTGGCCCGAGAACCACGCGGAAAGTCCGGCCAGCAGGGGCTCGAAGGTGTTGTAGCGCAGCAGGGTGTCTGCCTTGGCCAGTGCCGGCGGCGCAATTTCCTCGGGCTCCGGGCAGACGGCCTTTGCGCGGGCTTGCTTCAAAAAGCTGTTCAGATAAGCGCGCACGCAGTTCTGCGCAATGCTCGGAACGGCATTCGCATAAAAGTAGGTCGTCAGGTCCACGACCGCGGCAAGAAGCTTCTCCATGCCGTCGCTCAGCAGCGTGCCGGTCGAGGCGACGTGCACGTTGTCAAGGCGGCCGAGGTCCACCTGGATGGACCGGAAGAAGAGACCGTCCTCAAAGAAGGCGAGCAGCAGGCAGTCGACGGCGAAGTCGGTCGCGGAGACGCTCTGGTCCGCGCCCACATGCACGAGCTGCTTGGCCGCCAAGGCCAGCAGGTTGGTCGTGTTGAGCGCCGTGACCGTCTCGATCAGGATGTCGAGCTCTGCGAGCTCCATGGTGATGTTTACGTGCTCGACGATGATGTCGTCCTCCGCGTCACCAATGGCTGCGCCATCGAGCTCGAGGCGCGCCTCGATCGCCAACGTCAGCGGCTTGTCCTCGTCAAAGGTGAACTGGTGCTGTGCCGTCATCGTCCCGATCGGGTCCAGCAGGCGCGAGGCGCGCAGAACGCGATTGAAGCCGCGCACGCGCGCCACGCCGGCGGTGAGCCGAAAGCCCGGACTCTGGTCCATGAAGTCCAGCTCAAGGCCCAGGCCGCCGAGCGGGAGAACGAGCGAGATGTTGCTGTTCGGGTCGCTCGGGTTCTCCAGTTCGAACAGGTCAGCAAGCATGCTGCCGCTCGTGTTCCCGAGGTAAAGTAGCGTGGCCTGCATGAGGTCGCCCTGCAGCTGGCCCAGCGTAGAGCTCGCGAGGGCCACCGTGGAGTCTTCCGCCAGATTGAGCAGGCCAGGCAGGTCGCCGCCCTTGTACACAAGCTGCTCGGTTTCGGCTACCGTGGGCAGCGCTTCGGGCTCCGCGAGACAGTCCTCGACCGACAGCGAGATGTTGGGCAGCTTGAGCTGGAGGAGATCCGAGACGATGTCGATATCGGTCTCGACGCCTTGGCACGTGGTCGCGTCGAGCGCGGCGTACGTAGCAGGGATGCCTTCGAGCGTGTCGAGCGCGGTGTCGACGAGGACGTCGAATATCGTGGTGATGAGCGCGTAGGAGCGGTCCGCAGGCTGTTCCGCGTCCAGGGCCTGCAGCGCGTCGCGAATGCGCAGGCTCGTGCTATCCGTGGCGGTCGACTCCGACCGGTAGTGATCCACCTCGAAGCGGAGGCTGCCGACCGAGGCCTGGCGTGCCGCATTGAGGAACTCCACATCCTGCACGACGGCCAGCAGGCACGGTACTGCGTCGAGCTGGGTCAGGTACATGGTGTAGAGGTACTCCATACGCAGCACGAGGCGTGTGAGGTCAAAGTCGAGCTCCACCTCACCCATGTACAGCGTCAGCTTCGCGGCCTCGTCGATTCGCAGCGATGGAACCATGGCGACCAGGTCGATGGAGACGGCCACCTCGTGGCCCGGCACCTGCGAGCCGTCCTCGCGGCCCAGGCCGGCGCCGAAACCGAGTCCAATGCTCATGTCGCCCGCTGCGGTCGGTTCCAGCGTCAAGCGGTACAGTGACGTCAGGTTCGACAGGATCACGTCCTTGACCTGAAGGTAGTCGCCCGAAGTCTCATAGTTGTAGGACGGCAGCTTGCCGTTGATATTGTAGAAGGGCTTGATTGCCCACGAGCCCTCCGGCAGGCCCTGCTTCTCCAGCGGAAAGCTCGGGTACTGGTCATAGTTGTACTCGAGCAGCGTCTCCAGCAGCTCGTTCAGGTTGATGCCGTTCTCCTGCATCGGGTCGCCGCCGACGCCCTCGTTGACCAGGGTGTAAAGCAGCGATAGCGAATCGTCGCCAAAGTCCACGTCGTAGAGCGCGTCCTGGTCGGAGCTGAAGCCGGTCCAATCCGGGCAGTCGATGGGCTCCGTCAGGCCGGGCAGCGAGGCCTCGGCCTGCAGCACCTCGTTGATCAGGTCGCGCACCGGGCCGTTCATGAAGCCGGGAAATTTGTAGTAGAGAGCGCCCTTGGAGGCGGCCGCCATGAGATCGAGCGAGTCTTGGATCAGGTCGACGAGGCCGTCGCCTCCATCGTAGCTGACCAGCACGGGTGACTCGATGGTTGCCAGCGTCACACCGAGATTGGTCACATTGAGCGCGTAGACGGCCGGCGCGAAGCAGCGCAGCGCCTTGGACACCGCGCCGAGCGGCTCCTCCAGATAGTTGAAGTCCATGAGCTGGCCAACGCGCATATCGCCGAGCTCATCCGGGTTGATGAGCGCCAGGACGCTGGCGTCCACGACCAGATCGCGCAAGGTCACGGAGAATATGGCAGTGAATTCGCTCGAGTCGCTCTCGCACAGGTTGCGCGGCGGCGGGTAGTTGCATGACTGCGAGACCCAGACGCCGCGGTCCAAGCGCACGTGGGCGGCCATCTCCAGCTGCAGCTCGTCGAACGACAACGAGTTGTTGAAGTTGTGGTGCAGGCGGCTGGCCAGCGGACGGTCCGTACCGATGTTGAGCACCTCGAAGTTTGACAGCTTGCTCAAGCCTTTGAGTTGCATGGTCTCCATCCGAATCGTGAAGTCTGTCACGTTCATCGGGATGTTGACCACCAGGTCTGCACCAAGGCTCTCGAGATCGAGGGTCATCTCGCCGGCCGGCTCGGTGAGCCGGTCGATGAGCTCGCTGGCCACTGGCCGCCCCGCGTAGCCGGCCTGCGAACTCGTGCTGCCGAGCCAGTTGTTGAGCGCCACACTCAGCGACTCCAGCGACGCACTCTGGTTGAAGTCCATGGCGGCGTTGAGGTTCGCGGCCGCCAACTTCGAGTACGCCGCGTTCTCCGGGGCCAGCAGGTAGGCCGCGGACTCTGCCACCGCTGCGTTCTGGCCCTCGGACAGGCCCCATTCATCCACCTGCGCCTTGATCTCCGCCCACTTGATGTTGAGGATACCCGGCTCCTCGCGCTCCACCAGGTACGCGAGCTGCTCCATGACTTGGCACAAAATGGACGAAAGCAGCCCCTCCGCGATATCCACGATAATGCCCAGGATGTAGTCGGAGCTTGACTTGCCCAAGAAGTAGGAGTAGTCGCCGCAGGTTGGCGAGTCGTCAATGAAGCAAAGGAATGTGCACGGGAAGCAGGCGTCGAACTTCTCAAAGCCCTCCTCGCCTGTCGTCAACACCAGGTTCAGGTCCGCGTCCAGCACGCACTGGTCGTACGGAATGAGCATCCAGTCCGGGAGATCTGCGTCGAGGGTCTGGCCCGTGGTCGAGTACCAGTCCAGGTTAACGGAGAGGGAGATGCCGTTGACGCTGTTCAGCGTTTGGTCCAGCACCCACGGACCCTCGAAGGTGGTGATCACGGTGAAGCCGTCGTCCTCGAGGGTCAGGTCCTCCGCTCGCATCATCCCGGTGCAGCGCAAGCGGTAGTCATTGATCGCCATGACCGAGGCCAAGAGCTGTCGGCCCACCCCCTCCACCTGTTGATCCACCAGCGCGTGGTCGATGGTGATGCTATCAAGGCCTACGTTGGTGCACTCCAAGTTCCAGATGTCGATCGTGCCGTCTGTCATAATCTCGCCCAGCTCGCTGCACGTGTCCGGGTCGTTCTCATCATAGCACACCACGATTTGTTTCACGGACTCCGGCAGGTCCTCCGAGCTGCTCGTGCACGAGGCAGGGTCGTCGCGGGACCGCCCTGAGCAGGGGCCCGGCGTGTCGCCAAAGGTCTTCCCGGCGAAGTAATCCGCCAGGAAGTCGCCATTTACCGCCGTCGGCGCGCTCAGGGCCGCCGCCGCCACGCACGCCGCCCCTGCCAGCCTTCGCAGCCGCATCCTGCCGCCAGCGAGCACGAGCGAGCGACTCAGAGCGGGCAGCGCAAATTCACCGCGGCCTACGGCGCCGCTCGCGCCCCCCTCTTCCGGGTTTGGCCGCGGCCGGCACGAGGCGCACGACAGGCGCACCAGACGCAGTGCCCTTCATCCGACACATCACGGTCCGTCAATCTCGCGTGCGCAAGCTTAGCGTCTCCTCCCGGACAGTCCACTCCCGATTCCCTCAAACCTAACGCCGCCGCCAGGACCTCGTTTGGACCAGCTCGCGACGCCAGTCAACTTGGCCGACGCGCTGCCAGTAATCATTCTCTGTGAGTCTCGAGTCGCTCAAGTCGCCGGTCGGCGGCGCCGGAGGAAGTCACAATCATCAGGCTGTCAAGGCCGCCACAGGCGCGGACTCCGACTCCAAGGCCCCGCTGCGGCGCTGCCCTCCCTCACTGGCACGCGCGCGTGGCGCAGCATCCCGCACCGGCGCCGGGGCGCTTATTGGGCGCCGCGGACACGCGCGAAGCCTCCGATTGCGCGCCGCCACGACCACCTTGACGCGCGCCAGCCCTAACTTACGCGTAGAACATCGCCAGATGATCATGTACGTGTCAGTCATGCAGCGCGCGCAGCAGAGAGCTCGCTTGAGCGAGGGCAGCTGAGCGGCTCGAGTGGGCTCGGCAGCCTGAGGAGTTCTGCACGAGCGAGCGAGCGGAGGCGTGCTTAGGGATGAGCGGATGGCTCAAAGATGGTGCTACGAGCAGGGGCGCCGACGGGTAGGCGCTGTCGATGAGGGCCACGCCGACAAACATCGTACCAGGTAAGGAAGGGCTGCCGCCTCCAACACCGAGCTTGGCGAAGCCATGGTTGATGCCCCTGTTGTGACGAGCACCGCCGCCGCGAAATGAAGAAGGAAACAAGTCAAATTTGAACGGGCTAGCTGGAGCTAGAGATGACGAGCTGCTGCTGCTACTGCTGCTGCTGTCAGGCCCGGTGGCAAGTTGTACTACTGGACAACTTGCTGCGGCTCCCGCTGCGGCTCCCGCTGCGGCTCCCGCTGCGGCTCCCGCTGCGCAGGAGACGCGCTCGTGCAGGCTCGAGGCGACGGGCTGGCGTTGTCACCAGGACAACTCGCTCGAAGTCAGATGAAAAAAAGCCTCGAGGTCGCGCATCTCCCCCTCGAGCTTCGCTTGCGCGCTTGGCGTCATCAAAGTCGACGTCATCGATGGCAAAGTTGTCCATGTCGAGGTTGCCGTGCAGGACGCCGCGTCCGTGCACGGCCGCCAGACACGCCTTCATGCCGGCAGCGACGCCGGCCAGGATCTGCGTGGGAAACTCGGCCGCGATGGTGATGCCGGTGCAGCTGGTGGCGAGGATGACATCATTCATGGCGTGCCTTCCACTGTACAGGAAAAGAGGGACGTCGATGCACCAAAAAAGTGCATGTGGACGACCTGTTCTTTCGCGAAGGCGGCCTCGGCGGGGTTGTGCAGGTCAAGGTTTGCTGAGCAGCTTGTTCTCACTGACCCTCGGGGTCATGATTTTGATCTCGTGGTCCGACGAGCCATCGGCCGGAGCCGGATCCATCCTCGCGCGGTAGGTGAAGCCAAACTGGCCCTTGCCGTAGTCCTCGACCATGTTGCCGCCAATGCGGGCGCGGTACGGAAAGTCCACAGGGTCGTCGCGCGGGAGGAGACTGGCCCTAGGCAGGGTGTCGTACCCGTCGGGACCGCTACTTTTGGCACCAACGCCCGACGCGAACTCAAAGTGGTTGAGCTAGGTCTCGATGAAATTTTGCCGCTTGCCCGGAGTCGCCTTTTGGTCGCCCGAGCTTTGCGCGTCATAAAAGAGTTCCGACGGGTCGGGCATCCAGCCGTCGCTCTTGTTGATCTTCCGCCTTCAGGCCTTCTCGCACGCCATCCCTTGATAGGCGAGCGAGACGCCGAACTGCACGAAACGGTTTCGCCAGAAGCTGCCGAGGTAGTAGGCGCAGGCGTCGCCAATGTCGGTGTGTCGAACTTGAGATTGCCCGTGAGTGCGTTCTCGCAGAGGCAGTTCAGGTAGGTTTAGCCGTCGCCGAGGCCGGAGGCGGTTTACGCGCCAGTCGTGTTGGCGATGTCGACGGCCTCGGTCGCGTCAGTGGCGTTGGAGAAGATGCCACCGCACGGCAGGCCCGTGCCAGAGCCACTTAGGAACTCGGCGAAGCTGCGGTGAGCTTGTAGGACTCGAACTTGTACGAGATGGTGACGCTCACCAGCAACAGAACGAAAAAGAAAACAAGTTCCTTTTACTTGGACGTGGAAGAGCAAGGATGGTGCGGATCTTCGCCGTCGTATTGTCGGCAGCCATCGCCGCGGCTCGAGTGGGACATTGACAAAGAGCACGGCCTTGTCCGAATGTACTCCAAATTGGAGCCCGGCAACTTTATCTGGGTCCCTCGCCTGCCAGTGGCAGGTCACGTGTCGGCCTTGCTGCGCTTGTAGTCAGGGTCGAGACAGTGATAGACGCTGCGTTGGCGCACATCTACCCACCAACATGAGCTGCTCGATCCGGCACGGCACCAAGGCGAGCATGTCCTCGCTCCGCCGCAGCGATCATTCCACGGCGCCCGACATGTCGTTCGCGAACACGTAGGTGCAGAGGACGTCTCGCGGCATGACACTGTTGACAAGACTTGAGCTCTACTCTGATCTCGAGCCCGACGCCGATGCCCGGAAGCCTCGCGAGCCAGCGGACGTGGTCCAGGGCGCCGTCCAGCGAGCTGATGCGGCCCAGGTAGGAGTAGAGGTCGGCATCGAGACGGCAGACCTGCGAGATCGTGTGCGGTCGGGTTCAGGTCTGCCACGTCCGCGTCCAAGTCGCGCAGGGCGCCGGCGATTTCCAGCGAGGCAATCTTCCGGGCCTTTTTAGCTAGGTCCCGCCCTGCGCGGGTCGTACGTCTCGTGCAGCTCGGTCTCGGCCTCCTCGGCCTCCTCCTCGGCCTCACTCCCCAACCGGCAGGCAGACTCCAACTCGTCCTCCTCGCAGCGGCCAGGTCGCGGCGGCGGCGGCGGCGACGGCGGCGGGTGCGCGGCGTCCGGCGCGCGCAGCAGCAGAGCGAGCTCCGTCGCGGCGCGCAGCGCGGCGTGGCGGCGGCGGCGGCGGCGGCGGCGGCGGCGGCGGCGGCACGATGATCAAGTTCGTGCTCATGGTGAACAAGCAGGGCCAGACGCGGCTGAGCAGCTACTACGAGTGGCTGACGATCGAGGAGCGCGGCGCGCTGGAGGCGGAGATCATCCGCAAGTGCCTGGCGCGCACGGAGAACCAATGCTCGTTCCTGGAGAATCGCGGGTACAAGGTGGTTTACAGAAGATACGCGTCGCTGTTTTTCATCGTGGGCGTGGACAGGGAGGAGGAGAACGAGCTGGGGATTTTGGAGTTCATCCACTGCCTGGTGGAGACGCTGGACAAGTACTTTAGCAATGTGTGCGAGCTGGACATTATGTTCAACCTGGAGAAGGCGCACTTCATCTTGAACGAAATGGTGCAGAATGGCCACATTGTGGAGACCAACAAGGCCAACATCCTCAAGCCCATCATGATGCTGGACTCCATCACCAAGTAGAGGTGCGTGCGTGCGCACGTGCCCGTGCGCGTGTCCTGTAGGCTATAGCATGGTAGATCGCGGAATTGGTAAAGGAGGGAAAGGTGATGGAAACATTTGCCAGTGTGAAATTATTACCATGGTACCAAACCACCTGGTCCCACGCATGACTACTAACATCGCTCGCTTGCATGCTTGCTTGCATGCTTGCTGCTGAAGCCGTCCGTCCCATCAGCTCTCGCCGACAATGCGGACTGCCGCAGCGTCGGGCTGGCGCGCCAGGCCATTGAGCTGCACGCAAACCGCCTCCAAGTCGGCGTTCGAGGCGCAGAGGCGTAGGCCGGGCGGCGCTGCGCCGCGCTCCGGCTTGAGGTCGACGAGCGTGATCGCGACCAGCGAGTCGCGCCCCGACTCGGCGCCGGAGGCGCGCGCGTCGCGAATGACCCAGTGGTCGCCCTTGGTCTCAGCTCCGGGCCGGGCGTCATCGCGCCCTTCGGGCCCCACCTCGACGTCTTCGCCCAAAAGAACAAGGTGGATGGTGCCCGCCGACCCGCTGCGCGTCGGCGTGGGCAGCGCAAAGGGACACTGCATGGCGTCGAGTCCCATGAGACGGCGCAAGCCAGTCTGGTAGGCGCGGTGCAAGAGCGGGCGGTCGATGCGCAGCGAGGCGACCGTACCGCCGTCGAGGGCCGCCTTGAGGTCGGCCATGGTCGGCGTCTGAAAGGCCACGAGCGTGACAGGCGCGCCCACGAAGACGCCCGAGGCCGCCATCTGCTGCACACGCTCGCGTGCGTTCCAGATGCGCGCCTGCAGACCCTGCACGGAGAGCTGGTCCGACGACGGTCGCTCGCGCACCTGCGCCATGCGGTCGATGAGATCCTGCGTGCGTGCCTGCAGCTCACGAAGATGCGCAAGGGCCGGCTGGTCGCGCAGGCAGTCGTCCGGGTTGGGCATGGCGCGCAGCTTGCGCTCGCTCTGCAGGAGCTCCTCGATGCGCGCCGCCATGCCGCGCTGCGCGCCGGGCAGGCCAAAGGCCTCCACCAACGAGGCGGCGCGGTACTCGAGCTCCGTCGCGGCACGCAGCATCTGGTGATCGGCTGGCGTGTCGCGCGGCCGCAGGTTCTCCACCTGGAGGAGGAGCTCGTCGAAGCTCTCGTCGATGATGCCCTGCAGCTCGTTCAGACGCGCCGCCGGCCCCGCCTTGAGCGTCTGCAGGCCGCGCAGCGTCGCCTCCAGGCTCTTACGGATCTCCGCCAGCGCCTGCACCTGATTGTTGAAGGTCTGCACCTGGTCCGCGCGCATGCGGCCGAGCGTCTCCATGCCGCGCGAGATGCCCTCCATGAGGCCTGTCCCGGAGGACTTGGCGCTGCCGTACAAAAGAGCCTCCGAGAGCTCGTGCAGCCACGAGCACACGGCCAGGCTCAGTGCGGGCGGCGTCTCCGGGCCCATAATCTTGATGGACTGCAGCTTGCGCGGGATAGCTGTAAGACGCGTCAGCTGCTGCGCAAAGTGCTCCTTGAGCTCGTCCAGCTGCCGCGCCGCACTGACGGCGTCCTCGTCGCTGTCATTGTCGTCCTCGTCGCCCGCCTTGCCGAAGCCACCACGCGCACCGTCCTTGAGCAGCAGCGCGCGGTCCTGGCCGGCTGCGCCGTCGCGCGCTGCGACGACTGCCAGGAGCGCGCCCAGCTTGAGGATCTCGCCGCCCAGGTCGCAGCGCACGAGGCTGCCCGAGTCCGGCGTCGTTGAGAGCAGGAGGTGGCCCACGCCGGGCTCCACAAACACCGACACGCTAGCCGGCCCGTGCGGCGCGCACACGTCCTGCACGCCACGCGCCAGCACGCGCGAGACCGCCTTGACGTCCACCTTGCCTGCCTTGCCCGCCTCCAGGAGCCCCGGCAGCCAGAGCAGCCAGGCGCCGCCGCTGCGCCGGTCCGTACCCATGACCACGTCGGCACGGACCAGGTCCCTCTCCAGCGCCAGCTCCACTGCCGCGCCGCTGCCCACTTGCGTGCGGGCGATCATCACGGGCGGCCGCGCGTTGACAGCCAGGGCGCGCGGGCCGCAATCGTCCACGTCATCGCCGGAGATCGCCGCCCCTGCCGGCACGAGCACGCCGAAGCCGCCCGCAACCGTTGTGTTGGAGGGCTCCGCGTCGCCGGCCAGGCCGTCTTCGTCATCGTAGTCCTCGAAGCGGAGCGCCTGCGGAGCCAGGTCGAGCTGGCCGTCCGAGCCTTCGCGCCGATGGCGGTCGTTTCGGTACGCCGAGCGCAGCTTCGCGGAGAGGCCGCGCAATGGCGAGGCGCGCGTGCGGCCGGGCGTGCTGTCGCGCTCCGGCGTGAGCCGCGACGTCTGCGACCAGCGGCTCGGTGTGGCGTGCGCGCCGGCGGCTGGCAGGGTGAGTGCGTTGCTGCGCGCCGGCTTGCTGGCCTCCGGCAAGGCGCGGACGCGCAGCCGCACGGGAAGGCCGCCCAGCAACGTATCGATGCGGCCGCAGCTCCAGGCGCGCACCAGGACAGCCACAACGCTGCCCTCCACCGGAACGAACGCCAGGCCGCTGGCGCGCGAGGGCCGCTCGGGCCGGTCGCCGTCCGGCGACGGGCAGTGCAGCACCGGCACGGGGGCCCAGCGCACAGCCTTGCCGTCCAGAACGGAGGTGGCCCACCGCAGCGAAGCCTGCAGCGCCTCGCTGGCTTGGGCCTCGCCCTGAGCCTGGGCCGCTCGCGCCTCCTGCTGCAGCGCCGCATACAACGCCTTGACGTCCTGGCTCTCGGGGTGGTAATTGCCGACGGGGCAGAGCGAGACGACGGCGCCCGAGTCCAGGAGCACGAAGAGCGCGAGGCGGCGCTCCAGCTGCAGCACGGTGCGCGCCGCGGTGGCGGCCGTGTGTCCTGGCGCGCAGCCAAAGCACATGGCCGTGCAGCGCTGGCCGCGCAGCGCGTCCACAAGGACGGACCCGCTCCAAACGGGCTCGTCCACGTCGACGCCAAGGTCGTAGGCACGAACTGTGCCGTGGCTGTCCAGCACCACGAGGTTGTCGCGCAGGAGCGGGTGCCACTGTGCGTCGACAATGGTGGCGCTCGTCGTGCGAAAAAAGGTGGAGTCGACCAGCTCCACGCCGGCCGACCCCAGGCTCAGGACGACGCCCAGGCCGCCATGCGGCATCGCATCAACGGACTCGACGCGCAACTCCACCGGCAGTTCGTTTGGCAGCGCCCCCTGGCGCGCGAAGAGGCAGTGGCCCACCCACGCCTCGCCCGCCTGTAGGGGCACCGCCTCGTCATACCTGGTGTCGCTCCCCTTGCGCCGGCACTCGAGCGTGCCGGCGAAGCTGCCGTCCTCCGCGGCGATTTGGCCCACGAGCTCGTCGGAAGCGCCGTCCACGGTGGCCTCCAGCTCGAAGTTTGCCAGCGCTGTCCGGCCCACGGCGCGCAGCCGCCAGCCGCTCATGTCGTCCGGATCCGGCCCCAGCGCGCCACGCAGACGGCCGGCCTGCGCGTGCGCGTGAGCGGCAGCGGTCGCGCCGATGCTGGCGCCGAGGCCACCGGCCGCCGCGGCGCGGCCCAGCCTGCAGACCACGACCTCGTGCGTGGTGGCGATCAGCAGCGAATGCTGGCGAGCGTCCGCCGCGAACCGCTTCACGGCGCCCTCGAGGCGCGGCAACCCGGGAAAGGTTGGCACGACGCGCGCGCTGGCGAAGGCGTCCTGGTCGCCGGCGGCGCCCAGGCCGCCGCCGCCGCCGCCCGCGCGCGGTACGAGCACCTCCAGCAGGCGCGTGCCCTCGGCTGAGACCTCGAGTAGCATGGCCCGGGACCCGCACTGCGTCACGAAGCGCTGCACCTCGCCGGGGCCCAGGTCCGCGGGCGCCAGCTGGTACTGTGCGGCGCCGCCGCGCATCGGCGAGCCACCAGCCTCGGATGAGACCGCCGTGCGCGACGAGAGCACGGTTTGTGGTGTGCCGAACGGGTCCGGCGACCTGGCCACGGGCTGCGGCGTCGCCCCAAACCCTCCAAACGACTGTTGCTGCTGCTGCTGCTGCTGCTGCTGCTGCTGCTGCTGGCGAGGCTGCGGGGATCCGAACAGCGCGCCACCGCCGGCGGCACCGGCGGCTCCGCTGCCGCTGCCACTGCCGAAGCCGAAGCGCGGCATCTTCGGCAGTCCCACGGCGACGTGAACAGGGCGAAACGAGCTCAAGCTAGCAAGAGAGCTGGAGAGAGCTGGAGAGCCTAAGCTAGAGAGCCTTGGCGGGAGCTCAAGCTGGAGCAGCTGCAGCTGGAGCTAGAGATCTCGATGTCGATGTCGATGACCGTGGCCCTCCGCCCCCGCGAGCGCAGCCAGCCGCAGCCGGCGAGCGCGGCGGCGCGGGCGAGTGCCGCAGCGCGCCGCGGCCGCCGGGCGAAGCGAGGAGCGCGGCGCGGGCGCGGGCGCGGGCGCGGGCGCGGCGCCGCGAATGCGAAATGGGTGATGGATGATACCACTTCGAATTCAAACCGCTGGTGGTTGCGCGCGCGCGGCGCCGCGGCCGGGCGCCAGTCGGTCGCGGCCTAACGGGTCGCCGCGATGATGATGATGATGATGAGCATGATGCAGCGCGTCGTGGACAAAGCCGCCTCCGAGAGAGGCAGCAACTCGAGCCCCACCTCGACGTCGGGCTCGACTCGAGCCCGCCGCGGAGGCCGTCTAGCCCAGGCAGGCTGGCCACGCGCCGCGCCTCAAGAGCAGGCAGGGCCGGGCGACGGACTCTCGCCGACTGGCGGGTCCTGACGGGACGCTGAACGGCCATGTCCACGTACTTCATGGGTCGGCTGCGGTCGGGCAGCTCGCCCAAGGAGGCCGAGAATGACAGCGGCGTCGGGCGGCACGGCAAGCGCATGTCGACCATAGTGTCCGGCATGTGGAAGCCAGACTTGGTGCGTCGGATGACGGCGACCTCGGCGGAGAATGCGGCGCTGCAGAGCAGGGACAGCGCGCAGCTCCTCGGGTCGATACCGGAAGTGGACAGCGGGCGCGAGCCGCAGGTGCTGTACAAGAAGACCGTGTACAAGGTAGACTTGTCCCTCTTTTACGGCATCCTGTTGCTCGTGCTGGTGCTGGTGGACCTCTTCGCCGTGTACCGCGAGTGGGACACCGAGGGGACACCGTCCAACTGGCACACGGCGCTCCTTTACACGCACATTATCGCCTTTTACATGCTGGTGACGGGCTTTATCGTGTCCAACGAAACCAAGCAGCACGAGTACAGGCGAACGGCCATCGCGTCATTTGTCATCAATGTGCTCGCCTTTGCGCTGCGATTACACTACGAGATTAGCTTCGCCGACTTTGTCCCAGCTCAGTATTACCCCGCGGCGCCGTAACAAGGCGTTGCCGACGGCTGGTTCTCGAAGATCTGTGCGACGAAGGCGCGAGGACGCAGAGAGTGACCGCATGAGTGATTGATTGTTGCCTGTTGTCGTCAAGATGATGGCGGCGACGAGACATGGACAGAACGACAACATGGTTGATTCAGAATTTAGTCTTCAGCCGACTTGCTTGCGTGTTGTCGGCGATAAAAGTCAAGTGGAACAGCCATTCGTGCGATGACGGAGAGAGCCTCCCTTGGCCCTCCGCCACCGGCACGGGCAAATAGAATGTATGGTGAGGCACACGGCGTATGCCTCAAGGTCAGGCAGTCAGAGTGGTGTTGGTTCTGAAAGGTTGCGCAGCGGAAATGTGAACCGAAGCAGGCAGAGACGAGCCTCCCTTGGCTCGCCTCGCCTCGCTTCGCTTGAGACTCGCCTCGCCTCGCCTCGCCTCGCCTCGCTTCGCTTGACGCTCGCCTCGCTCGCTCTGCGCCTTTCACTGGCCCTCAAAGCCAGCGCTCGCCCTCCTCGCTGTCCTCCTCGTCATCGGGGGAGAGATCGCAAATGTGCATGAGAAAGGTAAGCACGCCGACGTGGACAGAGGGGAGATCCTCGGCCTCCTTGAGAAGCTTGGCGATGGCGGCGCTAATGTCCTCGCTGGAAAGCTCGTCGGAGATCTGCATGTTCTTGACGCTCTGCTCGAAGAGCATGCGCCAGAGACTGTTGTGGCTGTTGCCACAGGCGCGGTGCAGGATGCGGCGCAGATGGCGCATCTCGATGAAGGCAAAGGGGGCGTTATGCAGAACGGTGATGAGCGCGGCGAAGGAAGGCTTGTCGTCATTGACAGCCTCGTAGAAGATGTTGGATAGGTCGGAGGGCGCGAGGAGGTCAACGAGAGAGGGCTTGGCCAGCAGGAAGCGCACAGTGTGGTCCACCTGTTCGGGGCCGTCGGGCTCGCAGAGCACGGCGAGAACGTCGACGACGTCGGAGCGCGTGGGGCACGCACCGGCCTCATCGAGGAGCTGCGCCATGGACTGATGGCCGGCACAGACGGCGGCGCGCCAGGCGGCGCGCAGCACGTGCTGCGGGACCTCGGCGGTCTCGCGCTCGCGGGAGCCCGGCGGCGCGGCCTCGCGCGTACGCTTGCGCAGGTCATCGAGCAGCGTGACGACCATCTCCTCCTGCTCGTTGCGCGCGGCCTCGGTAAGGAGGAGCTCGACGAGGTGGTCGCTGCAGAGATCGAGGAGGAGGTGCAAGACGGCGCGATGGCCGCGCTGCACGGCCGCGAAGACGGCCGAGTGGCGCTCGCGGTCCGTGGCCACTGGCTGGCTGCCGTCGCGGCGGACCGGCGACTTGCCAGAGGAGCGGAAGGGGCCAACGATGGAGGCCGGGCTCTCAGGGCCGGCCGCGGTGCCACTGGTGCTGATGCTGCCGGCGGCGAACAGGCTTCCCAGGAGGCGCATGGAGACCGCGCCAACGGCGCGCAGGGACCCCTGCAGGCGCGTGCCGAGGTCAGGCGCAGCCAGGGCCTCGGCGCGGCCGCGCCTGACGGCCAGGGCCGTCGGCGACGGGCGGCGTAGCTTGCGGCGCTGCGTGTAGTCGAGGCGGCGCGTGTCGCTGTCGCTGTCGCCGTCGTCGCCGTCGTCGTCGTTCTCATCGCCGTTGGCAGCCTGGTCAAGACCTTGATTTCTCTCACGACCCACCAGGTCGAACGAGGGCTCGTCCAGGAGGGCCTCGACTTCATCCTCGGAAACTGGCGCGTCAGCCTCGAGATCCAAGTCCACCTCAACCCCGTCCGCACCAGTGCTCGCCGAGGCGGAAGCGGCGGACGCCTTCTTGCCAAAGGCGGAAAGACCGACGGCGACGGTGCTCCAGCGGCCAGAGTTGGTGGGGCGCACCTGCTGCTCGATGCCGAGCAGGTACTGGCCAAGGCCGCAGTCCAGCAGCGGCGCAACCACCTGGTCCGCCGAGGAGGCCGGGAGCGTGTCGGAGGTGGCCTGAATGTAAAAGCGCAGGAGCTGCTGCGGCGCAAACTCGGCGAAGCGCGACTTTTGCAGACGGGTGATCTGCGCGATGCCCTGCGCGATAGACTCGCGCAGCGCCGCGCCCGGCTCGATGCCCTCCTCGACGAGCTCGCCGAGCGCATCGTCGAGCACCTCGGCGACCTGGCGCTGCGCGGGCGGCAGGCGGCGCGTCTCGACGGCGTAGCCGCCGCTGTTGGAGTGGCGGCGGCGGCGCAGCATGGCGAGCGTGCGTGAGGCGGAGCTCGGCGAGCCGCCGGGCGTGGTGGCGCGGCGCAGACTGACGGTGCGGACCGAGGACTGGCGGCGCGCGTTGCGCCGCGGCTGGTGCCAGTCGAAGATCTCCTGCAGGCGCTGCAGTACCCAGTCGATGGTGGCCTCCTGGCCGGCCGCGCTGGCCTCCTTGAGCGCCACCGTGCTGGCGCGGCGTGTGGCCATGAAGTGCTCGTCGCCCGGGTCCACGATGCGATTCGAGTAGATGGACAGCAGGCGATCCAGGTAAGCGGTGTGGCCATAGCGCGCGGCGGCGCCGAAGGCCGCGAAGTTGTCGAGGCTCGGGTCTGCGCCGAAGCTGAGCAGGAGGTCCAGCATGCGCACGTCGTTGATGGTGGCGGCCGAGATGAGCGGCGTGGACTTGTCGAAGACGGCCTGCAGGCGCGCAGGCTCCGAGGCGGTGAAGGAGCGCTCGACGCCCTCCTGCCAGGTCATGCGGCGCATGTTGCCGTCGCAGATGCGGCTGTTCGGGTCGAGGCCGCCCTTGAGCGCGGCATCGGCCATCTCGATGTGGCCGCTGCGCACGAGGCGCACCAGAAGCGCGCCGCGGTGCTGCTCGCAGCTGCACCGCGAGTGCGGGTGCGTGTGGTCCAGCCACTCGTCCGCTTCCGCCACCGTGGCGGCCTGCTTCAGCACACGGTACACCTCCTTCTTGCCGCCCAGCATGGCGAGCGCCAGCGCCTTGGCCTTGTCGGCCAGCGGGATGAGCGGGCCGCCCGCGCCAAAGTTCGTGGACCGCTGCTTCTCGCGCTCGAACGTGAGCAGGCGGTCCAGAAAGTACGTGTCGCAGTGCGCGGCGGCCGCGCGGAACTGCTCCAGCAGCACCTCCGGGTCCTCCGACGGTTCCGTCAGGTACAGCGCCTCCGGGTCGTCCAGCGACATGAGGCTCGCGCCGTCCGACGACAGCATCTCGCGGAGGTACTCATCCGTCGTGTCCGAGACCATGTCCTCATCCTCGACGGCCCTGCGTGCGTGCGGCGCGCTCAAGCGGCTACCGAAACTGTTGTTGCCGAGCCCGCCATCACCGCTGAAGAGCGACTGCCACTGCAGCGACAGCCGGCCGTCGCGCGCGCCGCCGCCGCCTCGGGCGAGCACCTCGTCCTCGAAGCGCACGTTCCACTTCTTCCTCGAGCTGCGCCGCCGCCCGCCCTTTTTGCGCAGCGCCGTGGCCTCCTCCTCTTCCTGCGGTTGTTGTTCTTGCTGCTGCTGCTGCTGCTGCTGCTGCTGCGAGCCAGATCCAGCCCGCAGCCCCATGCGCGAGGACCTCCTCGCGATGGCGTCCACGAAGCCGAGGCTTTTCCTGCGCACGGGCGCCGCCTCGTGCTGCGCCTCGCCGCTCAGAGCCGCCTCCTCCGCGGCCGGCTCGGTGCGGCTCAGGACCAGCGCCGGTCGTGCCGACGCGCGTCGCTCGCGCGCCTGCACGCGGCCGGCCGTCTCGGACCGAATCGGAGCGCGACGATTCGCTTCGCTCCGCTTCGCGCTGCGCCTGCCCTCCTCCATGTCGCCCGTCTCCTCGTGCTCGCCGTGCTCGCCGCCGTGCTCGCCGCCGTCCACGCGCGCCGGGTATCCAAAGGCTTCGCTCACTTGCGCGCGCGGCTATAGCCGACTTGCACGCCGCAACGCCGCACTTGCGCTCCTGCTCGCAGGGCGGGTGCGCGCGGCGCGTACGGCACGTGCCGGCCCGGCGCCCTTGCGGCAAGTGCACCAAACGCAGCCCGCACTTGCGAAAAGCCCTTTGTGCCGCCCGCGAAAGGGCCGCGAAACACGAGTGGCCAGTTGTTGGCTGCAGGCTCGGCCAGCGCGCCTCGCCTCCTCCTCGCCTCGCCGCGCCGCTCCTCGCTCGCGCAGCGGGCGGGCGGGCGGGCGGGCTTTCACGCGCGCGCGCGCGCAGGCCGCGCGGCCTCGGCCGCCCTCGCCTCGCCCCCCTCGGCCTGCGAGAGCGCTATAGAGTTGGAGACGAGCGCGAGGCGGCACGCGCAGTGAGAGCGCGCGTTGTGTTGCCGCCAGCCGCACCAGCCAGGTCCCGCGCCGCCGCGCTCGCGCCGCCGCCGCCGCCGCCGCCGCCGCCGCGCCGCGCGGCGGTGGCCCGCTCGCGCGCGCGCCTGCGCCCTGCGCCCGCTCGCGCGCGCGGCCCCGCTCGGCGCGCCCGCGCGGGTTCGAATCGACGTCTGCCGCGCCGGGATGCGAGCCCGATCAAGCCGGGGCGAACACCGCGCGGCCCGGCGCCCTGGCCTCCGCGCGGCCGCCGCGCGCCGGCCGTGCGCTGCGCTGCGCTGCGCGCCCGGGCGGCGCTCCTCGCGCGGCGCTCCTCGCGCAGGCGGGCGGGCGGATCCGGAGCGGGCCTGGGATCGGCCTGCCGGGCTGGTCGTTGAGCCTTTGCGCGGTGGAAGGTGATTTTCGAGTGCGCGGGGGTGTCGTGCACGGTAACGCGGACGCCGTAAATATCTCACATCATCATCAACAGCGGGGCTGCACTCTTTTTCGGTCGGTCCAGCGCGCGTCGACGACAGCGACCTCAGGCTGGCGGGAGGCAAAGGGTCATTCTGTAGGAAGAGGAGGTAATGTAAAGGTCGTGTGGACGCCGCCGATCAGCCAGCTGGGTCTTGCCGTCAGCGAGCTGTGGCCGGCACCGCGATCGTGCTGGGCGCAATGCTGAAATTCAATGCGACACGTGAAGTGGGTTGCACTGACATGCTCTCGTGCGCAGGAGCAGCTGGCGGCGTGTAGACGCCATTCATCAAGGGCACACTGCTGGCTGGTCCTGAGAGCTGACACGAGCGAGGCGCGAACGAAAAGCAAAATCCATGTGAGCCCGCCTTAGGGTTTCCTTTGTACGGGAGCCTGCTGCGCCCGTGTGGCAACGCCGCCATCCAGCGAGCGCAGGAGAACGCGTTACTCACATCAATAAAATCGTCGTGGGCTATACCGGCTCCGCCTCATTGACGAGCCGAGCGGCATCAACGCATCGGGCCCCGCCACCACCACGCTAGCTAGCTAGAGCTAGCAAGATAAGACCGCCCTGCTTGACGGTGAGGGCCGCGGCTGCGAGCGCTAGCTAGATCGAGATCATCCGCGAAAAACGGCGTGCAAGAGTCAGCAAGACCCACGGGCTCTGCACACGGACGTCGCTACTTAGTTACTGCTGCGCCAAGACCGCCTGCCATTCCTCGAGCAACGCCTCGAGCACGAGCGCACGAGGCACACTGACTTCAACTTGAAGATTTCCTTCCCTCTCTCTTGGCAGCCAGGGTTCGCCGCAGCACAGACCGCACCGACCACTGAACGTTGATTGCACCAAGCAGCCCAGTGCGCGCGATGTCCCCGACTCTGGACTCCGGGACTTTAGTCAAGCTTGCGTCCTCGATCTCGGCCCGCCGGGCGTCAAGCGGCGCCGAGCATGTCAGAGCGCAGCAGATCGTCTACATCTTATGCGAGCTCGCCACAAGCAAGAGCAGCCCGCCATGGACGGCAGGGTAGCGCCGTTGCTGCTGTTGATTTTATTCATGCCAGTGCTTTCCGTTCTTGGGTGCTCATGGGTACCTTGAGAGAGGCAAAGCGAGTCGTTGACGAGAGGAGAGACGCCGCGTCAACGGCGTCCAGATTTAGCTTTCCATGCAAAATTTGCAGTCGTGCACGGTAATTCATAGCTCAGGTACCGAAAATGGGTACCTCCTGACCAAGCGGAGCTGGTACCCAGCGAAGAGGCCGTTTCGAGGACAAGGACGAGGACGAGGAGGACTGGGACGCGTCTTCGACGGCGATGGTGCAGTACTTCTTACTCGCGCAGGCGAAGCGAGGCGAGGCGAGGCGAGGCAGGAGGAGGCGAGGCGAGGCGTAACGAGACAAGGCAGGGCGCTTAGAGCCCGCCCAGGATGGGTGCCCCGGCCGGCGTGAACCCGGCGTTTCTGGCACTGTCGAAATTCAGGCGAAGGCGGTACGAGGAGTGCGTGGAGATCTGCACGGCGCTGCTGGAGGAAAAGCCGTACGACAAGGCGATCTGGCTGCTCAAGACGCAAGCACTGACGGCCATGACGTACATCGACGACTCGGACCTGGAGGAGGTGGGCATCGCGGACGCAGTCATGGACGACAGCGCCACGGCGTCTCTGCCGCGGCCCGGCACATCATTGCAGTCGGCGGGCGGGGGCGGCAGCGGCAGTAGCCTGGACCGCGTGATGCGGCCCGTGAGCAATGCCGGCAGACCGTCCTCGGGATTCATGCGGCCCAGCACGCAGAGCGGTGGGCGGCCGCCGTCCTCCGCGGGCGGCAGCGCTGCGGGCCGCAGCGCGCTGGAGTCTGCCATGCGCAGGACCGGGTCAAGTCGGCCCGGGTCGAGCCGGCCCGTCACGGCGCTAGGCCGGCACGTACGCCTTGGCACGGCGTCGATGCGGTCCGAACGCGACGGTCCCTTCATCGACGTGAGTCGCATGGACCTGCGCAAGTACGCGCACCGGCCGACGTTGGCGCGCGCGCTCTGCGAGTTCTTGCTTTATCACGACCATAACCCGCGCAAGGCGCTCGAGCTGGCTGCCGAGGCCACCGCCGCCTGCGGCTACGAGGAGTGGTTCTGGAAGTCGCGCCTCGGCAAGTGCTACTACCTGCTCGGCCTGTATCGTGAGGCCGAGCAACAGTTCAAGTCCTCGCTGCATGCGCAACGCAGCGTCGACACCTACCTGGACCTTGGCAAGGTGTACCTGCGATTAGACCAGCCGCAAAACGCGCTGGACATTTACGACCAGGCGCTCGAGGCGTTCCCGGACTCGACGGCTGTGCTCACCGCCAAGGCGCGGACGCACGAGATGATGCGTGACGGGGACGAGTCGTTGCGCTTTTTCAAACAGGTGCTGCGCCTCGACCCGAGTCACGTCGAGGCCATCGCCAGTCTCGGCGCACATTACTTTTACGCAGATCAACCCGAGATCGCCTTGCGCTTCTACCGCCGGCTGCTGGAGATCACTCAGTCCGCGGCCAAGGGCGGTGACGGTGGCGCTGGCGGCCGCCAGGACTCGCCCTCCGGCGCAGGCGGGCACAGCTATGCCAGCGCTGAGCTCTGGAACAATGTCGCCCTCTGCTGCTTTCACTCGGGGCAGTACGACATGACCCTGCGTTGCTTCGAGAACGCACTCGCCGCCGCGAACGACAGCACCATGGCTGACATCTGGTATAACCTTGGCCACGTGGGCGTCAGCATCGGTGACCTTGGTTTCGCCTATCAATGTTTCAAGGTCGCCGTCTCCATTGACCCGGACCATGCCGAGGCCTTTAACAACCTGGGCGTGCTCGAGGTGCGCAAGGGCAACCTCGGCGACGCGGCCGGTGACTTCTCGCGAGCGCGTGACGCCTCGGCCTACGCGTACGAGCCTCGCTTCAATGGTGCGCTGCTCGCCTACAAGTCGGGCGACTTTTCGCGCAGTCTCGGCCTTGCCCAGGAGTCGCAATCGCTCTTCGACGATCACCCGGACGTCTTGGAGCTCCTCGATCACCTCCGCACCAAGCTCGTGTAGAGAACTCAACTCGCGTCACGAAAAAAAAAGCACTTTGTACCAACACCCACGTCGTCAACAAGATCATCATCCTCACTTGCAATGTTCCGGGGGCAACTTTGCCCGGCACTCTATGACAACATCAAGGTCACTCGTTCAGCCAGCTTGGGCGCTTGCACCGGCCCCAAGCTCACTCTTGCACTCGCTCTCAGAGGCACTGTCCTCTCGCATTTTCTTTCTTTCGCTCGCCAACTCACTCGTCGGTGAGAAAGGCGGACGGCCCGCTCGGCTTGTGTGCCTTGGTCGGCGAGCGGGCCGCCGACGGGGAGACCGCGGAGGGCTGCTGAGGGGCAGCAGCCTGGCCGAATATGCCGTTGCGAGGGCGGGAGAGGCGCGTCTTGATCTCGTTGCGCGCGATGCGCTCCTCGACGGTCTGCTTGGAGACGAGCACGCTCTGCACGTTGCGGTTGCGCTGCAGTAGGCGCTTGGAGTCACGGTTGCGCTGCGACAGGTGCTCTTTTCGCCGCACGTCGATGCGCTTGAGCAAGGCGTTGAGCTCGGCCTGCTGCTTGGCGCGGAACTTGGCCTCGCGCGCGTCGAAGCTCGAGTCGAAGGCATTGTCCATCTTGGCGCGTTCCTTGGCCTCGAGATCGTCCGCGATCTTCTTGACGCGCTGCGCCTCGGCGTAGTTGCCGGCCTTGGCCAGCATGTGCTGGCGGCGCCGCCACTCCAGCAGCTCCTTGGAGAACTTGGCCGGCTTCTTGCTCAGTTGCGCGTGCATGCCCTCCTGGAAGTCGCGCAGCTCCTGCGCGTGCCGCTGCGTCATCTGCGTGATGTACTCCTGCGACATGCTGTCGAACTCCGCCAGGTACTTGTCCCACGCCTCGTTGAACTGCTGGAACTGCAGGTTGTGGGCGACCTGGATCTCCTGCCGCTCGCTCAGCTGCCGCGCCTTGACTGCCTTGAGCGACCGCTTCACCTCCTGGTTGCGCAGGCTGTCCAGCTGCGTGCTGGCGCGCTCCGCCTCCGCGTAGTTGCCCTCGTCCTCGCACTTGACGCGGTACTCGTCCAGAATGCGCAGGAACTCCATGACCTTGGGGTCCACCGCCTCGCTCGGCAGCGCCGACGAAGAGCCCTCGCTCACCGCCAGCTTCGACTCGCTGCTCTCCACGAGCTGCGTCGACGACCCGCGCGCCTCGCTCTCCCCCTCCTCCTCCTCCTCAAACTCCGCCTCAAACTCCTCATCACCTTCCCCATGCATCAGTCGCGGCGCGCTGCCCTCGAAGGCCTCCATCTCCGCCTCCATCTCCTTGCTCTCGCCACTCATGCTCGCTCGCGCCCGCCGCGTGCTGCGCCTCGCTCGCTCGCGTGCTGTGCGGCGCCGACTCGGACTGCAGCCGGCGCGTGCCGCGATTGCTTCAGCTCGTCCGCACCTGTCCGCGCCTCGCCTCGCCTCGCCTCGCCGCGGCTCGCTGCGCACTTCCACTTCTTTCCGCTCAGCCTCTTGACAATCTCTCACTCATTGTCAATGTCAGTGCGGTGCCCGAGTCAGGAACGATTTTTTTCGAACCGTAACGGACCGCTCGCACACCCCCCTCTGCGCACCCCATCATTGCACTCGCCATCGCAGGCAGGACTCACTGTCAGAGTGACAAGTGGCGGGAGCGCTCTGCGCGGCTCTTCATCGTTCACCACCGTTCCGTCTGGCTCGCAGCCCGCGAAGCACTGCAGCAAACTTGACCCGGCGGAACTAGCCAAGCTTGCCAGCCGCATACTACTTTGCTTAGAGGCATGCAGAGGGCCGCATCAGAGGTTCGCAAAAAGGGCCGCACGGTACCCACATCTTCGCGACGCGTCACGCGTCAAAGAAACTCTGGCCGCTGCAGTGCGTGCACGTGTTGGCATTGCCGGCCTCTCCCATCATCGCCGCTTCGGGACATGGCGCGTGCGCGAGCTCCCTCCGCGGCGTCGCGCTCCTCCCTCGCAAGCCAGCCTGCACATTCCCAAGTTCTTCTCTTCGTCCCGGTGCATACACGTTCAGACTCACTGTCAGTGCCCAACAGCAGCAGGAGCAGCAGCACGCAGACAAGCTCGAGCACGGCCGCGCCCAGCACGTGCAGGGCTCGCGCACGAGCCCGGCGCGGCAGCTCGAGCGCAGAGCGGCGCCCGGCGCGCCTCGCGGCGCGGGCGCCCGCCGCGAGCGCGCGAGCGCGTCATCCCTCCATCCATGGCGCCGCGCCGCGTGGTCTCCGCATGGCGCTGGCGCCGCCGGGCTCGAGTCGCCTCGCAGCGGCGGCGCCGCGCCTCGGGACCGGCCGGCCGGCGGCGCGCGGCGCGGCGCAGCGCGGCGCCCCGCGCGGCGGCGCCCGCCGAGCCGGCGCATGGCCGATGGGTTGGAGCGAGGCGGCCGGGATGAAGGAGGAGGGCTTGAAGCGCGAGGCGGCGCGCGGCACAGTCCGAGTCGGGCGCGCGCGGCCGCGCGCGGAGGCGGCGCGGCGGCGGCGGCGGCGCGCGCGCGCGGCGCGCGGCGACCAGCCGGCAGCCCGGCCGGCCGGCCGGCGGAGCGCGCGGCGGCGGCGGCGGAGCGAGCGGCGGCGGCGGGGAGGGGCGACCAGGGTGGCCATTTCAAACGGGGGGCCCGCCCGCCTGCCCGCCTGCCCGCCCGCCTGGACGAGACCCCGGCGGCCGCGGGCCGCGGGCGCGCGCTCGCGAGGCAGACGGCGGCGGCCGGCAGACGGCGGAGGCGCGGCGCAGGCCCTCGAGGGCGCGGCGGAGCCCGGCCTCGGCCGCGGGGCGCGGCGCTGGGGCGGCCTGCCGTCGAGGTAGCTGACCGGGGTGCCGTTCCTGGGGGGCTTGCCTGCCCGCCAGGCAGCGCAGCGCAGCGTCGAGCTTGACGGCGCGGGCGGAGGCGGCAGCATGGCGGCGGCGGACAAGCAGGGCGTGGTGCTGCCGTCGGGCGCGTCGGAGATGTCAGCGGCGGAGGACGCCTCGCATGCGGGCGACATGCAGAGCGTGACGGAGCGGCTGTCGACCATGGGCGGGCTCTGGTCGCAGCCGTCGCTGGCGCTCAACGAACAGCACAGAGGACGCGGCGGGCTAGGGCAGCTGTGCGCGAAGGTGTGCAAGTGGCTCGGGCTGCAGAGCGCCGCGGAGGCCGATGCGCTCAAGATGGAGCTGCCGGTCCCGGAGACGGCGCAGAAGACGCGACCCACCAACTACGTGCAGACGGCGCGGTACACGCTGCTCAACTTCCTGTTCAAGTGTGGCGCGGAACAGTTCCGCAACCTGAGCAACGTGTACTTTCTGGTGATCGTGGTGCTGGCGACGCTCGGCACGACAACGAACCTGTTCGAGAGCCCGTACTCGGCGGGGGGGCACGCTGCTGGGGCTCGTGCTCGTGGTCACCTTTACCATGATCTTTGAAGGGTACTATGACTTTAAGCGGCACCGCGAGGACCGCGAGGTGAACGGGCGCACGGCCTTCCGCCTGCGGCCGGGCGACGGTCACGTGGAGGAGATCACCTGGGCCGAGGTGCGGCCGGGCGACCTGCTCAAAGTGTACGACCGCTCGCAGTTCCCGGCGGACCTGCTCTTCGTGACGTCACTGGCGGCCGGCCACAAGTGCTACGTGGAGACGTCCAACATCGACGGTGAGACGAACCTCAAGATCAAGCACGTGGCCAAGGACCTCGTGGACCGCTGCATCCTGCCGGACCAGGCGGCCTCGCTTCGCGCGCGCCTGCGATATGACATGCCTAACTCGCGGCTCACCTTTAGCGGGACGATGCGCGTCTACGACGACGAGACGTACGGGACGAACCCCACGCCCGAGGGCTACATGGACGTCTCGCTCGATACGTCCAACATCCTCCTGCGCGGCTCGGTTCTGCGTAACACGCCATGGATCCTGGGCATCGTGCTGTACGCCGGCCCTGAGACCAAGGTGGTGCAGAGCAGTAGCAACCCGCCCACCAAGATGAGTCGCCTGCAGAAGCTCATCAACAAGATCATCATCGTCATCCTCGGCGTCGACCTCGTCATGTGCACCGTCTCGTCGCTCGTGGAGATTTACGGCTTCCCCAGCAACACGACGTTTTACTACCTGCGGCAGGAGACGGACAACGCCTTCGACATGCCGGCGTACGTGGCGAACGTGTGCACCTTCATTGTGCTGTACAGCAGCCTGCTGCCCATCTCGCTTCTCTTCGCCACAACCTTTAGCAACTTCTGGCAGGCCATGTTCGTGCATTGGGACCTCGACATGTACCACGAGGCCACCGACACGCCGGCCAAATGCAACACGATGGAGCTCGTGCAGGAGCTGGGGCAGGTGTCCTACGTGTTCTCGGACAAGACCGGCACGCTCACGCGCAACGAGATGAAGCTTGTGGGCTGCACTGTTGACGGCCAGACGTACGGCGTGGGCAACGGCCAGGAGGGCAACACGGCCACGAGCGGGTCGCCGATCCGCGAGATTTTTTCGGACGCCATGCAGCTCATGCGCGCCGAAGGCCAGCCCACGCGCGCGGCGCGCAATGTGGAGGAGTTTTGGCGCATCTTGGCCGTCTGCCACACGGTGCTGGTGGACACGACGACGGGCAGCATTCAATACAACGCGGAGGGCCCGGACGAGGAGGCCTTGGTGAGCGCCGCGGCCGAGGTGGGCATGCGCCTGCTCAGCACTGACAACAACGTGTACGAGATTAGCGTCGAGCACCGCGACGATGTCGACCCGGAGGAGCCCGATCGCGTGGAGCGCTACGAGGTCTTGGCCGTCAACCATTTCAACTCGACGCGCAAGCGCATGTCCGTCATCGTGCGCAATGATCGCGGGGACTACCTGCTCTACGTCAAGGGCGCCGACACGGTCATGTTCGAGATCACGCGCCCGCCGCGGGACGAGGCCGAGGCGCTCAGGCGCCAGGACCTCTGTGAGGACCTCGACGCCTTTGCCAACGACGGCCTGCGCACGCTCGTCATGGCGCGCCGCGAGCTCTCGCCGGAGGAGTACACGCGCTGGAAGGCGCGCCACGACGAGGCCAGCAACGCGCTTGGCGAGATGCGCTCCGAGCTCCTGGCCGAGGCCGCCGCGGCCATCGAGTGCGGGCTCGAGGTGGTCGGCGCCAGCGCCATCGAGGACCGCCTCCAGGAGGGCGTCCCGGAGACCCTGGTCTCGCTGCGCGAAGCCGGCGTCAAGACCTGGGTGCTCACCGGCGACAAGGTGGAGACCGCCATCAACATCGCCTTCTCTGCGCGCCTCTTCACGCCCGAGATGGAGCTCATCCGCATCACCTCCGACCAGGCGGAGCAGAATCTCGCCACCCTGCGCGACCTCGAGCGCCTCCTCGTGCCGCAGAATCTGTGCGCCGACTCCGAGAAGCGCCAGCGCGGCCGCGAGGCCGTCAAGGCGATTCGCAGGACGCCCACGCACGTTAGCCGCGCCTTCACCACCGTGGAGCGCGCAGGCCGGGCCACCATCCTCTCGGTCGAGAAGGCGGGCCGCGCCGCGCTCTCGGTCTTTCAGCGTGGCGAGCCCATGTCGGCCTCGACGGAAGGCCTGGTCGAGCTGGCCGGGGAAGGCCAGCTCAAGTCCTCCGCCTCGGCCTCCTCGCTCGCCGCGCTCTCCACCGCGTCTGGCCGGTCGCGCCGCTCCCACTTGAGCTGGAAGCGGCGCAGCACCCGCGACCGCCACGCCACCGCCTCCCTTACGGAGGACAGCGCCGCCTCGGAAGACGGGACGCCCAGTCCCGTGGATGGCACCGGCGTTGCCGCGCGGCAGCCGGCAGAGTCTGCCGCGGGCCCGGGGCCTGCTGCACAGGCCGACAAGAAGGACGGGGAGGAGTCGCTCCAGCACCAGCACCAGCACCAGCAGCAAGAAGGAGAAGGAGAAGGAGAAGACCAGGACACCGAGATCGACGCAGCCGAAATCACGGCCCGGCTGGCTTCGCTGGACGTGCGCCTGGCAAGCTCGAGCGAGGCGTCCTTGGATGGGGAGGAGCCCATGAGTGGGCCGTCGAGCCCGTCGAGCTCCGTGCACCGGAGAGCCCACTCGGAGTGGCGACGCGCCGCCGAGATCGTGCCGCCCGGCATGGACGCTGAGGATCTGGCCAAGCACGAGGAGGAGCAGCAGCAGGAGCTGGATGGCAACGAGGCGAACTTGGAGGGATTCGAGGCCAAGAACCTGGCGCTCGTGATCAGCGGCAACGCACTGTGCAGCCTGCTGGCCGACGAGCTGGGCACGCCCGAGTCTGAGGCGGTTCTGCTGGCCATCGCCAAGCTGTGCTCCGTCGTGGTGGCCTGCCGCGTGAGCCCGAAGCAAAAGGCGCTCGTGGTGCGCATGGTGAAGCGCGGCGTCAAGGTGAACGGGTCGAGCCCTGTGACGCTGGCCATTGGCGACGGCGCCAACGACGTGGCCATGATCCAAGAGGCGCGCGTCGGCGTGGGCATTAGTGGCCACGAGGGCCGGCAGGCGGTGAACAGCTCGGACTTTGCCATTGCACAGTTCCGCTTCCTCAAGGACCTCATGCTCGTGCATGGCCGCTGGAACTACCGCCGCAGCGCCTCCATGGTGCTCTTTGTATTCTACGCCAACATCCTCTTCGTGCTGACGGCCGCCATCTACAACTTCTTCAACAAGTTCTCCGGGTCCTCCAGCTTCCCGACCTTTCTCACCACCGTCTTTAGCTACCCGACGCAGGTTCCCATCACGGTGATTGCCTGCCTGAACAAGGACATCTCGCGCAAGACAGCGCTCGAGTACCCGGCCATGTACATCTCGGGGCGCAAGAATCTGCACATGGGACCCGGCAAGGCCTTCGAGTACATCTTCAAGTCCTTTTTGCACGCCTTCCTCATCTGTGCCATCACCATGATTTGGGCGGCGCCGCCCGACGTCAACATCCTCGTCCTCGGCACGGCCACCTACGTGGCCACGGTCTGGGTTTGCGTCTCGCGCACCTGCCTGGAGACCTACACGTGGACCTGGCTCACCTTTGCCATCATCATCTTCGGCTACGGCTCCATGTTCATTTTTGAGCCGGTCTATTACGGCCTCGACATGGCCATCTTCGTGCAATTCGGCCCAACCGTCATATGGGACTACGGCAACCACACCGAGACGTATGGCGTGCCGGCCGTGTACGCGTGGAAGTGCATTTTCCTTTCCGTCGTGGTCTGCATCGCCTTTGACATGGTCGTCATGTACGCGCAGCGCGAGTTCTGGCCTTCCCTGGTCGACATTGTCATTGAGATTGACCGCGGCCACGGCTCCGACGCCTGCGACGACACCAAGAAGTCGCGCCTGCGTCGCGCGAATAAGCTCTTCCGCAAGGTCGCGCAGCCGCTTCTCATCCCGCCAGCCGCCATCTCTGAGCTCCTTGCCTCGGGCAACATCGCCAACATCGGCCGCGCCGCCAATCGCTCTGCCTTCGACTACGACCATCCGGATGACGAGCGCCATATCCACATTATGCGCATGCTGCACGAGCGCCTGCGCAGCTCTCACGCCCTGCAGAACCTCATCAAGGACGGCGAATCGCGCATCTCCATCACGCGGGCGGCGCCCACCATCATCTCCCGTGCTGGCAGTCCTCAGGGTGCAGAGTCGGAGGACCACGAGTTCGACGCCGCTCCGGCGCCGCCGACAATTTCCGTGATCGAAGTCGTTCCACGCCAGGAGCCGGCGCTGAGCTCCTCCTCTTCGCGCGACACCATCACATCTAGCTCGACGGACGGCGCGAGCGACGACGACGGACACGGCACCGACAACCGTGACGTACGCATCGACCTTGCCTGAATGATTTCCAGAGATTTTACCAAATCATGCAAAGAGAACAATCATCATCTTCCCGAAAGACATTTCCTTCCTCCTTTTCCAGTCTTGCATCATTTATCGTCACTTGCCGCTTACTGCATTCTTGTGGCGCTGCGCCAGCTTGGATTCTTCCAGCGCCCAACCTTGCATGAGCGCTGCTTCCCGAAGCTTGAAACGGCGCACAACCTCCGCCATGTCGGCCTCGGACGCTGGCGGCTCAAGCTCGAGCAGGTTCAGCTGCAGTGCCTGGAAGTGCGCCGACACGATGCCATGTTGGTGCTCGGTCCAGGTGCGCAACACGTCCAGGGCTGTCGCAAAGTCGGCATCGCGCTGCTCGCGTTCCTTGAGTAGCAGCGTGTTGAGGCGGGCCTCATTCCATTCGAGGAGTTCCATCTGCCGCCAGATTTGACGGATCTCGTCCGAGACGCCCGGGAGCACGCGCGGGTCGCTGGTCGGGTTCGCCGTTGGCACGTTCATGTAGTCAAAGAGCAGGCGGCCGGACGCAGGGTCCGCAGAGGCGCGCCAGCCCGGCGGCAGACCGCGCGGATCATGCGCACTGGCTACGTTGCCAAAGTTAAAGACCAGCTTGTGCGTGTCCGGGTCGGGGTAGCATACCCAGCCGTCGCTGAGGCCACGCGGGTCGAGGTTGGTGACCAGGCCGGTCGGGTCGTGGTAGAACAAAAGCATCCCGTTGGCGCCGTGCACGCGCATCTCCCAGTCGTCCGGCACGAGCCGTGGGTCCTGCCACGTGGAGAAGAAGGCGCCCGGCTGCTCGCGCGGGTAAATGTAAAAGGTCTCCCCGTTTTCGTCGAAGCGACGCTGCCAGCGCGCCGGGAGCGGCACGGACGCGCGCTCTGGCCGGATCGCCGCGGTGGGCGGCGGCTTGGCGTCCAGCTGCTGAAACATGGTGCGTTCAGCGTCCGCGAGCACCGCCTCCACGTGCTTTGCAAGCGGCTGCGGCCCGCTCCCCGGCACGACCGAGTCCGAGCTGGCCACCTGTGGTGCCGGTTGTGCCGGTTGTGCCTGCTGCGCCTGCTGTGGCGGCGGCATGTCGCCGATGGCGGCGTCCTTCTCCTCCACTTCTGCATCGGTGAGGTCAATTGCGTCCGCGGCCAGGTCTAGCTCTTTGCTTTGTTGCCGCTGCTGTTGCTCCAGCTGCTCGGCGTGCTCGCGCTGGCGTCGCTTGCGCTTCTCCTCGAGACGCTGCTTGTGCTTTTGTCGCTGGATCTCAAAGTTGTCCTGGAGGCCGGCGAGGGTGGTCTCGTGCTGGCGTTGCAGCTCTTGGATCATCTTCTGGACCTCCTCGCGATCGAGCTGCTCCTCGACCTTGATCTCCTGCTGCTCCTTTTGAGGCGGCGGCGAAACAAGCGTCAGGAATCTGCCGCGCGCTTTGAGGAGGCCTTTGAGCGCGACGGTCGTGGACCGCGGGGAACCGGGCTCAGAGGCCGCATCCGCGGTTGTCGGCGACGTCGGCGACGTGGCCTCTTCCGCTGGCTCGCTCAGCTCCTGCACAGGGATGTCCTGGTCCGCGAGCGCCTTAGGCTTTTCTGCGCCGTGCACAAGCAGGCGCGGCGGGCCAAGCGATGGAAAGTCCTGGGTGGCCTCGACGATGCCCCCGTACTCTGTGAGCACACCCCCTTGGAGCTGCCCGAAGCGGGGCGTGTCGCGAAAGGCTGCACTACCGGAGAGGTGCGCGATGACGTGCGGGCCGTCCTCCGCGATTTGCTCAACCGGGACCTCGAAGGTCTGGGCCTGGAGTGCACCGACGCGGAAGAGCGGGCCAAGGCGCAGCGCTCCAGTGCCCAGCACCCTGCCCTTGCGCACGACCGAGAAGAGCGCGCACTCGCGCGCGAGATCCGCGCAGCTGCACTCCTGCAGCGCAAGGATGGGTAGATCCGCCCAGGAGATGGCGTTCTGCGCTGTGCACGCATTGGCGTGCTCGCGCGAGCTGATGTGGAGGTATGGGGTGCGACTGTAGCAAACGCGCAGCTGAGCGCCGGGCTCCAGCTCTGCCTCCGGCCCCGCCATGCGCAGCGACAGGTTGCTCAGCGCCAGCACCGCGCGCTGCACAACGTGCTCCATGGTAGCCTGCAGCATGAGGTGTCCCACCGGGTTTGACTCCTTGTCGCGCAGCACGAGGTCAAGGCGCGCCGGTCCCGTTGCCAGGTCATGGAGCGAGACCTCGGCCGCGCCGATCTCCTTGTCGGAGAAGAGCATTGAGTACTTCCAGCACGAGATGCGCATCGTCTTGCGGTCTAGCGCATCGCCGTGCTTGGTGATATACGTGAAGGCTTTTGACGCGCCCCAGTGCACCAGGCCATCCGCCTTGCTCTTGGCCGTCGGCTTGGACTGGATCTGCGTGTGCCCCTTGTCGAAGTCCAGCTTCACATACACCTTCACGCCCGACTTGTCCTCCTCGCCTTCCTTGGCTGCCGCGTCCAGCTTGAGCTCTCGCGCATGCAGGTCCCAGAGATTGATCTTGAAGTGCGTCATCGGATCCTGCGACGAGACCATGAGCGTCGTGGCCGCCGCTGCGCTACGCCCTTGCCGTGCGTTCCGTCGCGCTGCGCTCTCTTGCGCTGCGCTCTGTCGTGCTGCACGACGCAGCGCAGTGCTGCCGTGTGCGCCTCGATGTCGGTCACCCGTGCGTGTTCCAGCATGGTCAGCGGTAATGACTTGAACTTTGGCCGCCGAGGCGATGGCTGCCAGTGACGTAACGGATTTGTTTATAAAACAATGTAGTGCCGCCGCGCGTGCCGTATGCACGCCCAGCGCTGGGCTTTGGCACCAGGCCAGCTTGCCGATTCGCCTGCCCAGCGCTTTGAATTAGAGTCTGAGTCGTAGTCCGAGGACAGCACCGTGAGGCGTGGTGGCAGTCGTCGTTTTTCGAGTTCTTCTCTCCAGAGCTTGCTTGGTCTGCACTGAACTTGAACTTGAAGGGTGGGAGCTAACTATCGGTCGCTGCGGCTCCCCGCCGATGCCTGCTGGCCACCGCGCAGTGCTGCAGCACGCTGCAACATGATCGAAGACCGGTGCAGGGTTGGCAGATCAGCTCCGGAACCCGATTACCGTCACCACCGCAGTGTGCGACCGCCACGGCCCGCCACGCCGCGCCACGCCCCAGGCCCTCGAGTTCCGGGCCCGGTCCGGGTCATCTTGCAGTGCTTCTGCGTGCTTCTCCTGGCCGGCCCGGCGGCCCCGGGCCGGCCCATGCACGGCATGCACACCCCCCCCCGCTTCTGCGCGCTTCTGCCACTGGCAGGAGGTACTGCATCAACTCTTACTTACAGGTGCTGCAGGTTGTGCTAGTTGTGCAGTGCATCCTCTCAGTCAGCCTCTCACCAGCGGCGCAGATTCGCGGGACCTGAGCAGCCAGGCAAGTTCACTTGCCACGAGGCTGCTGCACGCGCGCCAGTGGCCACCACTCCTCAGGCTGGTGAAGTCTGCAAGCGCGCGAGCAAAGCCGAAATCGCGAGCGAGCCCTCGAGGGCGGTGAGAAGGACAACGGGACGCCAGGATGCAGGGCGTGCTGTCGCGCGCGCGGTCGAGCATGCGGCGGAGCCTGGACAAGCACCGCGGGAGCGCGTACCTGGCGCAGGAGGGCAAGATTATTGACTTCCGCAGCGTGAGCGTGGACTTTTTGGAGGAAGTCTCGCGCGAGGTGCTGGAGGGGAAGCTGGCCCCCGGCGTGCAGCTGTTCGTGGCGGTGCGCGACCTGGACGATGAGGTGAAGGAGGGCATGACCATCGTGGTGATCACCGAGGGCGAGAACGGGGCGATGCTGGGTCGCGTGCCGTACGTCACGGACAGCCTGCGGTTCGAGGAAGGCGTGGACGCAGTGGCGAAGCCTCGCGAGGAGTGGTCGACTGAGGACGTGGCGGAGCACGTGGTGCTGGCCAAGACGCGCGGCATGCGCAGCAAGCAGTTCTACCTGAACACGATCGTGAACCCTGCCCACGTGGGCGCCACGCACCAGGGTTCCTTCGTGAGCCAGGCGCGCAAGTGCAGCTTCCACGACCTGGTGGCGGCACTGAGCAAGCACTTCGCGGACAAGCCGGCGGAGCTGCGCTTCGTGTGGCTGGACCTCTTCTGCGCGAACCAGCCGCTGCTGACGACGAACGACGAGGACCTGCCGGCGGACGTGATCAAGGCGCGGCAGAACTTCCTCAACCACGGGCTGCACCACGCCATCACGCAATTCGACAGTGCGATCATCTTCTTTGACCGCTGGGACGAGCCGGCGCCCCTGCAGCGCGCGTGGTGCGTGTGGGAGATCTACGGCGCGGTGCGCAGCGAGCGGCCCTTCGACGTGGTGTACGCGCCGGGCGAGGAGGAGCGCTTCGTGGAGACGATGATGCAGGACGTGTCGCAGGTGAGCGTGATTCTGGCGGCCAAGATGAACATGCGCGAGGCGCAGTGCTGGAAGGCCGAGGACAAGGCGATGATCGACGCGGCCGTGAACGAGAAGCTCGAGGGCGGCTACACGACGCTCAACATGGAGGTGCAGGACGAGCAGCGCGACTGGCTCAAGGAGATCGCGCTCAGGAAGGTGGAGGAGGTGCGGCGCAAGGGAGGTGACATGGGCGCCATGGCCCACCTGCTCGGCCAGGTGGGCTTCCTTATGTTCGAGCAGGGCGCGTACGAGGAGGCGGAGCGGGACTTCCAGGAGGCCGTCAAGATCTACCGCGAGACGCTTGGGGACCGGGACGTCAACGTCGGCACGCAGCTCAACAACCTTGCCGTGGTGTACAAGGTGATGGGTCGCCTTGACGAGGCGCTCGACATGTACAAGGAGGCGCTCGAGGTGTACGAGAGCAACCTCGGTCCGCGCGACCCCCTGGTGGCCGCCACTCTCGACAACATGGGTCAAGTGCACATCGCGCAGCAGCACTACGAGGCCGCCTTGGAGAGTTTCAGCTCGGCGCTGGCCATTCGCCGCGAGGCGCTCGGCGAGCGGCACTGGGTCGTGGGGACCTCGCTGAACGGCGTCGGCATGGTGCACAACTGCGAGGGGCGCTACGAAGAGGCGCTCGAGTGCTTCATGGAGGCCCTGGACATTTACAAGGCCGGCCTCGGCCCGCAGCACCCCAATGTCGCCACCACGCTCAACAACATTGCGTGGAGCCACCAGTGTCGCGAGGACTGGGAGACCGCCCTGACCTTTTACGAGCAGGCGCTCGCACTCCGCCTCGAGACCCTCGGCGCGGACCATCCCAACACGCGGGCTACGCAGGCTTCCGTCCAGCGCTGCCGCGAGAACGTGCGCGACTAACCACTTGCACATCGGGACCACCTGAGCAGTATCGGCAAAATGAAGATGATCAAGAGCGCTTTTGCAAAAAGAAGAAAAAGAAAGAGAAAAAGAAGCTCATGTCTTGGCAGGCACAGCGAGCGCACAGTCCATGAGCTAATCGCGGACCCACTACTACTACTTGGAGCCAGCCAGCAAGGTGCTACCATATGCTACCTCCCAAGACAAAAGCGTGGCGTGATCATAGGATGTGGAAAACATCATGAGCACCGCAACCACGTCAGCGCTGAAAGAAGGACGGGTTCCAGTCAGGCATGGCGTTGAGCGGCGCGCCAACGCGAGCCGTAAGCACCTCAAAGCCGTCCTCAGTGACGAGGAAGGTGTGTTCGAACTGGCTGCTGCGCTTGCCGTCCTTGGTGGCGGCGGTCCAGTCGTCCGGCCAGAGCACGTCGCCCCAGTTGCCACCGCGGTTGATCATGGGCTCGATGGTGAAGATGTGGCCCGGGCGCATGATACCACGCGCCTTGTTCTTGGCGTAGTGCGGGACGTTGGGCGGGCCGTGAAAGAGGCGACCGACGCCGTGGCCGCAGTACTTGCGCACTACGGTGCAGTCGTGCTGCGCGGCGTGCTTGCTGATGACGGTGCCGAGATCGCGGTACAGCGCGCCAGGCCTAATGAGCTGGGACGCGAGCTGGAGGCACTCGTAGGAGGTGCGCACAAGCTCGACGGAGTCCTCGTCGCACTTGCCGACAAAAAAGGTCTCGTTCAGGTCCGAGTGGAAGCCGTCCTTGTAGACGGAGATGTCCAGGTTGACGATGTCGCCCGACTCGATGGGGCGGCAGTCCGGAATGCCGTGGCAGATGATCTCGTTGGCCGAGACGCAGAGCGACTTCTTGTAGCGGAAGTAGTTGAGCGGGCTCGGGTACACGCCGCGCTCCATGCAGGCCTTGTAGACGACGCGATCAATCTCGTCACCCGTGACGCCGACGCGCATGAAGCGACCGGCGATGTCCAGGACCTCGCGGCCGATCTTGCAGATCTCGCGCGCCAGCTCAATGTCTTCGGGCGGCGCGACCGGGATCTGGCCGGCGTTGGGGCCCAGCTTGAACTCGCGCTCGCTCTCCGCGACGCCCGAGTCCGCGTAGTCCGGCTTGGGGATGCCCTCCTCCGGCACGGTCATCTGCTTGGTGATGAGCGCCGGCCGCAGCTCGCCGGTAAATGGGTAGTTGTTGAAGAAGTCCGGCACGGCCAGCTTCTCCTCACCGCCCAGGCCCTCCACCTGGTCCTTGGTTTCCTCCAGCCAGCGCGCGCACATGGCGCTAAACTCCTCCTCGGGCATGGCCCAGATCGAGCCCTCCACGGCGGGCGGGCCGGCCTTCTTCTTCTTCTTGTTGCTGCGCTTCTTCTTCTTCTTCTTGCTCTTCTTGGCCTCGCCGTCCTCGCCGTCCTCGCCGTCCTCGTCCTCGCCGTCCGCGGCCTCGGCCTCGGCCTCGGCGGGGCTGGGCTCGGTGGTCTGCGCCTTGGCGCCGCCCTCCTCGCCGCCCTCCGCCGCCGCGGTCGCCGCGGCCGCGGCGGCCTCGCCGTCGCCGCCGGGCGCCGCGGGCGGCGTCGCCGCGTCCTCCTGCGCCATCCCGAGCTGCTCGCGGCGCGCCTGCGCCACCGCGCGGGCCGGAGAGGCGGGGCCGCTGTCCGAGCCTGCGCTGCGCCGCCGCCGCTCGCCGCGCCGCGCAACCTGCCGCGCGCCCGGGCGGAGTCCTCCTTGCGGTTCTGCTGCTGCTGCGGCTAGCTCGTGGTGGAGCAGGAGGCGCTGCTGCTGCTGCTGCTGCTGCAGCCGCAGAGAGCCAACCATACCGGCGTCAAAGCGGCGCCCGGCGACCGCGCCGGCGGCGACGGCGACGGCGATTTCGACGGCGGCGACCGGCCGCGCCGCACTGCGAGCGCCCCGGCCCCCCGCGCCCAGGCCGCGCTCGTGGAGCAGGTGGAGCAGGTGGGTCGACGAGACCCCGACGACCGGCGACGACCTGTACGACCTCCAGGACGACCTGGAGGACGGCCCCGACGAGGCGGCAGGGAGCGATGTTTGCGGCGTGGAAGCTGGAGGGCAGGCCGGAGAGGCAGCGGCGAGAGCTGCCGTACGAGTGCTGCGTGCGCGTGGAGCGCGGGCAGGACGCGGAGGGGAAGGACGACGGCGAGGTGAAGGTGGTGGTGGAGCAGACCAAGGCCGCGCTCGGCACGTGCGTGTGGGACGGCAGCCTGGTGGCGGCGCATTGGCTCGGCCTGCGGGCGCAGGCGGACCGACTCGTGGTGGGCAAGCGCGTGGCTGACCTGGGCGCAGGGACGGGCATTTTGGGCGTGCTGTGCGTCAAAATGGGCGCTGAGCACGCGCTCGTGACGGATCTGGAGCTGTGCCTGCCGGTGATCCGGGCGAATATTGTGGGCAATGGCGTGGCGCATGCGGCGGAGGCCGCCGAGCTGGACCTGAGCAAGCCGCCGGGCCCTGCGTCGCGGCGTGCGAGCTTCGACACGATTCTCATCGGCGAGGTGATGTATCTGGACGAGCTGGCGGAGGGCATCGCGCGGTGGTGCCGGTTTCTGCTACGACCGGGCGGCGCCGTGGTGATGGCGTGGGGCCGCAACGCGCGCGCCGAGCCGGGCGTGTTGGACCGGCTGCGCGCACAGGGCTTTGCGCCGCGGGTGGTGCCCTTTGAGGAGCAACACCCGGTCTACCGCGCCTCGGACTGCCACTTGTGTGAAGCGGTGCTTTCCGTGGTGAGCGAGGAGTGAGGTGGTGCTCTCTGTGGTGACCACCATTCGCGGTGACTGACCGGCGAGAAGAGAGGCGGGTGAGGAAGCAATTTCCAATTATAACCACGAAAACTCGGACTGTAGGCTAAAGCACGTGGGAGAACCACCGGGTGGGTACCTGGTACCACCGGGGTTCACACACATGCCTTCTTCTGTTCATGCAGGGAAAGAAGCAGTGGAAGAGGTGGGTGGTACGTAGCATGGAACATGACTGATGGTATGAGAGTGCACGCGTGCGTGCGTGCGTGTGTTTGTCACGCGAGGAGTCTAATAAGATTGGTTTGCAAAAGGCGTGAAGTGGTGGTGGTGATCAGCAACGCCAGCGTTTGCCGCAGGTGAGGCAGTTGACGAAGACGGTCATGGGCTCGTCGGCGGAGCGCGTCTGCTTCTGATAGTGCGTGGTCTTCTTGGAGCCGCAGTTGCAAATGTACAGGCCGCCGTTGACGTCGACGCCGGCGGCCTTCATAATCTCCTCGCGGTTTTTGTCGAGCCAGTCCTGCTGAGAGGCCTGAAAGACCTCCTTGAGGGCTGCCTCGTTCTCGTCCTTTTTGGCCTGCGGAAGCATGTCCTCGGGCGACATGGACACGAGGCGCGAGGCCGGCAGGCGGCCCTCGATAACGTCGTGGCGGAGCTCCGGGTAGCGCGCCAGGTTTGGCTTGAGGTTGCGGTAGGCGTCCTTGTAGTCGCCGGAGCCGGCGCCGAACTTGGCGCACATGGCGCTCTCGATGTGCACGGCCGCTAACCGAATCGTCTTGGCGTCGTAGTCCTTGGCGTCCTCCTGGAAGATGTTGGCCAGGAGCTTGCAGATCTTGGCGCGCTGCGCATCCTGCGGCTCGGCCATGGCCTCCAGTCCGGGGCCGGGCGCCTTGCTGCTGCTGCTGCTGCTGCTGCTGCTGGCAGCGGCGGCGTCCCCGACGGCGCCCGTCTCGGCGCCGGTCTCAGCGGCGGCGTCCTTGTCTCCGTCGGCGCTGCCGCTGCTGGACGCCGCCGCGGGCTCCGAGGCGGTGTCCTCGACCGGCAGCGAGCCGCCCGAGGCGGCGCGGTCGAGCTTGGCGACCGTCCTCCACTTGTCCAGGATGGGCTTGGCCGCCTTGGCCACGGCGGCGCGGTCGTCCTTGGCGAGCTTCGCCACCGTCTTGCCGATGCCCGACGCCTTGAGCGCCTCGCGCGAGACCTGCGTGGCCGCCACGGTCTCCAGCAGCGTCAGCACGCTTGAGGTGTCGGCCGCATCCTTCTTGAGCGCCTCGCGCAGCCGCACCAGCTCCTTGGCCGGGTTGCGCTGAGACGCCGCCATGCTCCGCGCCGCGCCCGCCCTGCCGCCGCCGCCCGCGACGCCGCTGCCGCGCGCTTGCGAGCCTGTCGCGTTCGCGTTTTGATGTTGATGGTTGGTGCCGCCGCGTGCAAGTCGGCATCGCCAAGTCGCCCAAGCGCGGCCCGCAAGTCCGCGCATGGCGCGCGCAAGTCGCCTATCGCCGCGCAAGTCGGCCTCGTTTTTCCAATGCAAAGCAGAGCAGGCGTGCAAGGCGTGCAAGGCGTGCAAGGCGAGCGGGCTCCCGGGCCAGGCGGGAGGGATTGAGCCTCTCACAGTCAGGCACGGCACGAGTGCGATGGACGAGGGGATGCTTCAAGTCATTCTTTCATAGCATGAATGCAAGGCGCGGCGGCAAACGTAGAGCTCGAGTGCCACAGTGCCTCTGCTGATGATTGCCTGTGCTGGCGCCAAGGCCAAGTCCACACACCGCCTGCGACGACCGGCATCCGCGTGGCTTCTTAGGCCTGTTCTGGCACCTTGAGTTGCTTATACACGTCGAAATTGTGTCGCCTCCACGTCTTTGGCCGACTTACCTTGGCCGACTTACATTGGCCGACTTAACTTACATCAGCCTCAATTTCCTCTTCTCCAACGTAGCAGAAGCTTTTTTCTCCACGCCAAACGTCTCGTCTCGTTTTCAGAACGCCCCGAATCAACAAGCCTGAAGGCGACTTGAGCCTCGGACCGGACCAAGATCCTCAACCAAGAGATCCTCAAGGACCTCAACCAAGAGATCCTCAACCAAGAGATCCCCAACATTTCACGAGATCGCCGCAAGAAACCAACCAGCATCCACCGACCTTCCGAGCTCCGCCCAGTTCCGCAGGCTTGCGCAGGCCGCACGCCCCTCCTGCACGCGCTCGCTCCCCTTGGTGGCTGCCCAGCCCCGAGCCATCTGCCGAAAAGCCACGCAAGCGAGCGAGCAAGGCCAGCAGCAGCAGCAGCAGCAGCAGCGCTCCGCTCGGGCTGCGCCGTGACCTCCGCGGCCGGCGCGGCGACCACCGCGCCGCCCTGGTCGCCGGCGGCCACGACCACGAGCCCAGGCCGCGGACAGCAAAAGTAGCGACCGCGCGCTCCTCTGGCGCTCCCGCATTGACAAGAAGCCAAACCAAACTGCTAACGACCGGCGCGCGGCGGCGGCGGCGGCGCGCGGCGCGGCGGCGCGGCGCGGCGCGGGCGGCGGCGGCGGCGGCGGGAGCATGTCGAGCGTGGCGGTGGACCGCCTCAAGGTAGGTGGCGGCGGCGCGCGCGGCGCGGGCGGCGGCCGACGCGAGCGGCATGCGCGGCGACGCGGCGACGCCAGGGCCGCGCGAGGCGACGCGCGCGGGGACCTCGCGCGCGCGCGCGCGCGCGCGCGCGGACGGAAACTGACGCGGCTCGGGACGGACGACGCAGGCGGAGAGGTCTGCGTGGAGGAAGGACCACCCGGTCGGCTTCGTGGCGAGGCCGGCGAAGAACGCGGACGGCAGCGCGAACCTGCTCAAGTGGGAGGCCGCCTTCCCGGGGAAAAAGGGCACGGACTGGGAGGGCGGCATGTACAAGGTGGAGGTGAGGTTCTCGGCGGACTACCCGATCAAGGCGCCCGAGGTGTACTTTACGCCGTGCATTTTCCACCCGAACATTTACCCGTCCGGCCGCGTGTGCCTGAGCATCTTGAGCGACGACTGGAAGCCGTCCATCACGCTCAAGCAGGTCCTGCTCGGCGTTCAGGACCTCTTGGACAACCCGAACAACGACGACCCGGCGCAGAGCCAGGCGTCGCACATCCTCGCCACGGACCCCGAGCTCTACCGCGAGCGCGTCCGCGATCAAGCCCGCCTCTTCTCCGAGAGCGGGGCCTTGTAGACATGGAGTTGCGGCGTCGGCGGGCGCTGGACCAAGCGCGGCACACGGAAAACAGGGGTTCGGGTGAAAAGGATGGAAGGCAGGCCGCCGCGGTGAACGCACACCGACGAACGCCAAGCCAGCGAGAGCGTGGGGGCGACATGGCACGACGCAAGTTGGCTGCACGGCGGTGAGGCCTTCGCCTCTTTCATTCATCTTGAAAATGCGCACGCTCAAGTGCTCGCTTTCTCTCGACGGCACGGGACGCGGAGAGGAGAGCGGGCGAGCGCGACGCAGCAGCAGCAATGACCAAAAGCAGAGCAAGAGAAAAAAGAAAAAAGAAGGAAATGCCATCACATCACCATCGTCGAAGACGTGTCCATCACATCACCATCGTTAAAGACGTGTCGTCGTGTGTACCCAGACCGGCACAACGCATCCAATCTGCGCTCGGCTCTAAAGCTCCAAGGGTGACGGTGGCGCCACGGCGCTCATGGCTCCCGCCTCTCTCTCTCTCTCTCTCTCTCTCGGTGCTCGCGGCTCGTGTCCTACCTCACTTGCTGCGCTTGGCCTGGGCGTCGAGAAGCGCGGCAAGGTGGCCCTCGTCTGTCTTGCGCGCCATGAGGGAGCGCTTCTCGTTGGTCTTGCTGTATACAGTGAGGATGGTGCTGATAAAGTTGCCCATGCCGAGGGTGACGGCAAGCAGACCAGATGCCGTGACCTGGAGCTCCTCGCGGTACTCGGTCCAGTGCTTGTTGAAGATGTCGCACTCGTAAAAGAGCGTGCGCAAAAAGGAAAAACCGAGCAGCGCGTGCCAGAGGTGGCCAAGCAGCAGAAAGGGCACGAGGATGAGGAGCTCCTTGGGCAGCTCCGTGAGCGTCTCCGGGTACGAGATATCCATGTGGCCGGTGCGGCCGAGCGCGCGGTTGGCGTAGTCACGCTTGCGGTAGAACATGATCTGCATGGACTGCACGAGGCCCGTGTAGAAGATGAGGTAGGTCATGGTGGGCACGTAGCTGAGGTAAATTTCGGTGGGCGGCCAGACGAGCCAAACCACCGTGCCGGCCGCCGACAGGTAGTGGTGGTAGATCCACCACGAGCGGATGTCGCTGCCATTGACGAGCAGGATGTTCTCGCGCAGCGCCAGCGAGACAAAGTAGTAGAGCAGCCACAGGTGGTGCAGAATGTTGATCCAGTGCGTGTCGAGCCACTCGTGGCGCAGGTAGTAGTGGAAGAGCAGCACCACGAGCGGGAAGGAAACGAAGATGAGGTTGGTGCGCAGCTTGAACTTGTTGTACTCGTCGCGCAGGCGCTCGCGCTCCGGCGCCGAGAAGCACTTGACGTTGACGCGCCCCAGCATCATGCGCGAGAACAGCGACCGCGTCTCGGGCCGCACCTCGCGCAGCGTCTCCATCTGCCGCTCCAGCGCCTTGATGGCGCCGGCCGCCTGCTCGGCCTGCGGCCCGCGCAGGTTCTTGGTGCGCGTGCGCAGCGTCTTGACCTCGCGCTGCGACCTCAGCGACACCGCCTTGACCTTGTTCTGCAGCGCCGTTGCGCGCTCCATCAGCTTGCGGAACTCCTGCACCCTGCGCGCGCCGTCCCCGTCCCCGTCAGTCTCCTTTTCTCGCTTCCGGCGCCGAGGCCCGCGCGGCGAGTCGTCCATGGCCACCTACTGCTCCTGCGCCGCGGCGAGGTCATCGTGCACGCTCTTGAGCTCGTCCAGCAGGTCGTCGCGCAGCGGCTCCATCTGCTCCGTCTCCTCCGCGCCCATGCCGCCCGCTGCCGCGCGCGCGCGCGCGATTGGCCGTCGTTGGTCGATCGGATTCGCCTTTGCTGCCTGGTCATCATCGAGAAATCGGGAGCGACGAGACTGACTTTGCTTGGACAATCAACTTGAAGGCCGGGACAAGCCGCTGCAAGATTGATCGAAATCAAAGCCTGGCCGCGCCCGAGGTGCCGCTGCAGCGCGCCGGACAAGCCTCCAGCTAGAGCCTGAAAAGCTCGACCACCCACCGTCCAGCGAGCGCGCCTCGGCGCGGCGTAGGCGCTGGAGCGGAGCTGGGAGCTACTGCTGCTGCTTGCGTCGTGGGCCCGTCGCGACGACGCCATCATGGACGGCCAGGACGACGGCGAGGACCACCGTGACATCGGCGGAGAAAGACCGGCGCGAGCGGCAGGAGCGTGCGTGGCCCGGGAGGTTTTCATCTTGAGTCACATGTGCGGAGGGCATGGCGTAGCCTGTACTTGCGTCGGCGTGCATGCTGCCCAGTGTTGCTGGACACGGCCGGCGTGCAAGCGCCGCCGATCTCCGCCTCCAGGTTTTTGCGAGATGCCGGCCGACTTGTCGAGCGTCATGCGCCGACGGAAGGCGTACATGACCTGGCCAAACATGCGCTCCAGAACGTAGCGGCACAGCAACACAGCCAGCACGCTGCCCACTGCATGCCGTCGAAGAAAGCCATTCGAGACTGCCTCGTGGCAGGCGCCGTCTCTTCCACTAGGTCGCGCGTGCAAGAGAGGGAGGAAGACTGCCGACGCCGGCGCCGCTCTTGCCAACCACGCAGCCATCCGCAGCCGCGCCGCGTGTTCTTTGATCATGGAAATCGCGTCAGTTGCAGCAACAGCGCCGCCGTTTGCTCCACCTCAAGCAACATTACAGGGCCCAGCAGCACCTGCCCGTGCAGCAATCGCGTGGCCACCCTCTAAAAGTAGCTCGCGAAGCTCCTTGTGGCGATCGGCCGATTTGATCGGTCCTCCGACACGAAGAGCAAACTTTCGCTGCAGTGCCAGCCCAGTCTTGCCAATCTTGAGTCAGACAAGACCGCGCGACGCCGGCGGCCCGCGCCATTGTGCCACACGCCGAACAGGCACTTGCAATGCTCTCAAACACAACGCCCTGCGCAGGCGCACGTCAGTGGCACGACGCGTACAGTGGGAATATGGTACGGTCCTGCTGCCCTAACAGAAGTGCAGTCACTGGCAGCTTGCTCGGCTTCTCTCTCCTCCTCTCTCCTCTCCGGCTCGCTCTCTGCCTTCTCGCTCTCCCTGTTTCTCTCTCTCCTTCCCCCCTCTCTCTCTCTGGCTCAGTCTTCACTCTGCCAGACGATGCGCTCCCGCCGCGTGCCACTACGATCCCTCTCGGCACCCCCGCTGCTCCTTGCCGCGCAGGTGTTCGTGGCTCCCGAAGCACTCCGCGCTCCCGGCGCTCCCGCCACGATCCCGTGCCGCACCCCGTGGACAAATCTGGGAAGACGGAGCCGAGGCAGCGCGGCGTCGCTCGCAGCAAACCCGCATCTCCTGAGCAAAGCAAGCAAGCAAGCCAAGCAAAGAAGCAAGCAAGCAAGCACGCATCCAAGCAAGCCAGCATCAGAGCACGATGAGCGACAACCAGGAGCGCGTGGCGTCGTCGGCGTCGTGCAGCGGATCGTCGTCGTCGTCGATGTCGTCGTCGTCGTCGGCCGGGGTCAAGAACTATTCGGCGTGGACGAACAAGATGGTCCGCAGCAAGGTGGCCAAGACGCACAAGGTCAAGGTGGGCAGTGAGCAGGCGGAGCAGCTTGCGGAGACGTACGCGGCTGAGAACGAGCCGCAGCTGACGCTCGCCACGGAAGTGCTCGACTCCAACGATCTCGCGGACGTTGCCGCCGGAGAGGCCGAGGAGAAAGCGCAAGCCACGCTCGAGAGCATCCGCAAGTTCAGGACGCAGAACGAGATCTCCAAGGCCAAGGCAAAGGAGTTCATCGAGCGGACGACCGACTCCGACATCAAGTGGAGCAAGAAGTACGAGAGCGAGCGGCGCAAGGTGCATGGCGAAAAGGAGGTCATAAAGAAGAAGGACGAGCAGATTGGCCTCCTGCAGAAGGATAGGGCGGAGCTGCAGATGAAGCAGGAGAAGCTCGAGGCCGCGCTCAGCGAGTCACGCAGCGAGGTGCAAGCGCTGGCGGAGGCCACCCCCGCCGAAGGCAATACGAGCCTCGCGTCGGACCTGCAGCTCGCGATCGACAGAACCAACAGCATGAATGCAGAGTGCGACGACCTGCGCACGCAATTGGCCAGCAAGGAAGAGGAACTCGCTACGGCGCAACAGGAGCTGGAAAACGCCAGGAACAACCACCAAGCTGGCATTGTAAATCTCGCCGAACTCCTGGCCACGGAGGAAGCCGAGGCGTACCTGGACTCTATCAAGTTCGCCCGCGAGACGGAGGAGCTCAAGCGCAAGGCGACCTACGACGACCTGAACGCGAACTACGACGGCTTCAAGCGCCAGCGCACAGCCTACAACCAGCTGTCTGCCAAGCTCGCGGAGCGCTACATCAGCGGCCAGTTCGGGATCCGCATCAACAAGGCACAGCGCGAAGTGCTCCACGCCAAGGGCAAGTGGTGCTTCGGCAGGGCGGACGGCAAGGGCTTCGGCAAGGCGTTCGCCGTTCTCAAGGACATCGTCCAGCGAAATGGTCTCGCGCCTGGCTTCGACGGCTTCGCAGCCATCGCGCACACCAAGAACAACGACCGCGAGGCGACCTTCAGGTGCGTTGGAGACTACATCTGGAAGGCAGCCGGTATCGAGGCCGGTGCCAAGGAGGAAAAGGTCCTTGATCATGTCCTTTCCCAGATCGAGGAGGAGGTCACCGGCAAGGCCCTCATTCAGGGCTAGTTGAAGCACAGCGTGCGCGAGACGCGCTCCTCATTCCCACCGTGCAGTGGTAAACAAAGTGGTTTGTTCATGTTGTTGAGCCTGCTCTGATGGCGAGAACCCAGGTGTTGTGGCCGCGCTGCAAATGGCGGTGCCGGCAAGCTAGCCGAGGCGCCGAGCTCTTGCAAGCGAATCCCGACTGCAGACTGCAAGAGTGCGGTTGGAGAAAGGCTGTGGCGGCAAGGAGAGCGACGCGACTCAGAATTGCGGAAACGAGAGCGATGCCTGCGAGTGCGCAGACCGCCTCCATCTCAAGCGTACATGTCACTTTATGCGTGACGCGCGGCAGGCCTGCGCCGATGCGTGTCCAAGGCAGCGCCACCGCAAAACACGGTTTCGATCGGCGGCTGCATCATGATCACGCTCTCAAGCATGGAGGCCATGCCAAATGACTTCCTCGCTGCCAAGGACATTGGCCTGCCACGTCGGTGTCGTCGGTCCCGCCGCCGCCTCCGTCTCCGCATCCGCGCCCGCCCCCCACCCCCCCCCGCCGCCGCCGCCGCCCCTACCCCGTGGCCCCTCATCGACCCGAGCTACGGCCCGACCTCATCGTCGCGCAGCTCGCGCTCGACAAGACCGACCGGCCGCCCGGCGACCTCGAACTCCCGTGCCGCATCGCCCAGCTCGTGCCCCGCCGCCAGCTTACTAGGAGACGGACGCTTTATCCGCACCACCGACCGCGCGCCGGACGGCGGCTTTGGCAGCACCGGAGCAAGCTAAAATTTTGCCCTGCACAACTACCACAACCCCGGGGGGTTGCGGGCCGCCGCCATTGACGCGGGGTGGCTTCTGCACACGCACCCGCCGCGCGCCGCGTGCCGGTCGGCCCGCCCACTTTGCCCTGCTTGCAGCACAGGCATCTACAAGGCCAACCTCATCGTGGCGCCTCGCGGAGGAGACGGACGCCTCCAACACACCACCGACCGCGCGCACGGCGGCTTTGGCAGCACCGGGCTGCAGGAGCTAGCAGCTAGGCCGATTCTGCACCGCGCCACTACTTTGTCCGAGTCCGAGTCCTGCACAACGATTACGTCTTCCACAACCCCGAGGAGGTGCGGGCTGCCAGTGGTGACTTGGAGTGCTTCTGCACACACGCGCACCCGCACCCGGGCCCGCCGCGCGTGCCGGCCGGAGTCCGCCGGACCGCCCACCTTGCTCGCCCGCGGCACGCGCCGCGACCTGCACCAGACGGTCCAGCAAGGCGAGCGCGCGGGGCGCGAGAGCGCGGAGCGGGGAGCGGTGGCGACAACATGCGGCGCAGCGCGCGAAAGAGCCTCGGCCGCCTCGCGCGGCGAGCCAGCGGCGCGACCGGCGCGGTGGCGCGGCGCGCGTCCAGCGCCGCCAAGGCGAGCCTGCAAGTTGTGCAGCTGCTGCAGCAGCAGCAGCCCGAGGACCAGGTGGACGACCTGAGCAACGACATCGTGTGGTACCGCGGACTCAGCGTCGCCGCGCTGCAGGCCATCTGGCAAGGCATCCTCGACGGCGAACTCGCGAAGGGCGTCCAACTCTACGTGCTCACGGAGAACGTCGACGCCACCGACAATAGGGGAAACAAGACGGGCACCGCCAAAGCCGGCTACACCGCCGCGGTCCGGCAAGCCCGCGCCGATGGCAAGCTCAAGGGCAACGTCGCCTACGTGAACGGCCAAGTCCTCTTCTCACACCACCAAGTCGAACCCAAGGACAGGGCCGACTGGACCATCGAAGACGTTTGCGAACACCTCGTTCTCGCCGACACCCTTCGCCATAACCTCTTCTACCTCGACGTCCTGCTCGAGAAGGCCGATGACCTCGTCGGCAAGCCCTTCGACGGCGCCTTCGTCAGCCAAGCGCGCAAGTGCCGCTTCGGCGATCTCGTCCAAGCCATCGTCGCGCACTACACCAACCAACGCAGGAACCTCCGCACCACCTTCGTCTGGCTCGACATCTTCTGCGCCAACCAGCCCAAGCTCGCCAACAAGGACGCAGACCTCTCGCCCGAAATCCGCCAGCAGCGCGACGACCTCCTCACGCGCGGCCTCCACGCCGCCATCGAGCGCTTCGACGAACGCCTCATCTTCTTCGACAAGTGGGACAACCCCACGCCCCTCACGCGCATGTGGTGCGTCTGGGAGATCTACGGCGCCGTCAACTGCGGCAAGGCCCTCGAGCTCATCTTCGCGCCGGGCCAGGACCAGCGCTTTGTTCAGCTCATGGAGGATGAGACTCCCGACGCTGTCACCAAGGCGCTCTCCAAGTTCGACCTCGCCAACGCCGTCTGCCACCCCGACGCCGACGCCGATCGCAAGATGATCACGGAGGCCGTCCAAGCCCTGCCCGGCGGCTTCCACCACCTCAACGGCGTCGTGCTCGAGCAGCTGCGCGTCTGGCTCGCACAAACCGCGCGGCGCATCGTGGCCTCTCGCGTTCAGAGCGAAGGAAAGACCGTAGGGGTGGCATTTCTCATGCACAACGTCGCCTGGCTGCTGGAAGACCAAGGCTGCGACAAGGACGCCCTCGACCTCTACCGGCAGTCGCTCGAGATCAAGTTGATCACGCAAGAACCGAGTCACACAAACGTGCTGGCAACGAAGCACAGCATCGCCCATGTGCGGCAGGAGATGGGCCAGTACGAGGCGGCGCTGGCGCAGTTCAACGAGGTGCTGGAGCAACAC